>JABCJY010000612.1:0-45544 GCA_013184415.1 Fusarium concolor
GTTCCCGGTCCTGTGACTTATATGTCGGAGAAGAAGCCGCACCATTGACGTCATGGAGTTTGGGCCAAGTTCATTTGGTAAACACTGTGAAACGGAACTAACCCGGTACTAGAAATCGCTGATGATTTGTTCAATTACGCCAATCAGCAAAGAGTACCATGCCGATCTCAGTCTGCCTGGGGTCAAAGCGTAGACCTAGGCTCTTACTACAAAGGAGGAAGCAGTGCTACAAGCTATTAAATTAATAGATGTGGGGACAGAAGGAAGTATAGTAGTAAGAAATAATAGATAATAGTTAAGATACGGAAAGTACGTAATAGTGTAGTTACTGTTTAAGACAGCATAAGGCTTTTATTGCAAGTACAGCCAATCTCATGGTGGGTATACTAACCTGGAATCGCTCTCACTACTCGCTGATATCCACAGGGCAATTCCAGGTAGCCACGCGGCATCCTAAACTACAAGCTGATACACAAAAGGAACTCTTCGATCCTCTGGTTCTAGTCACTCACGTCTTTCTAGGCTACCACGTCTCAACCGAACTCACATTAGACAAGTCAGTCGTTAAAGAAATTGCCGACGGAATTGGAAAATGACAAAAGTTTGGAGGGAAAGCTAAACTCTAGTTTTGTCAGATTATGCTTAGGACCGCAATCCAATGACTCCTTGGTTAATTTCGAGCAAGTCAATCAAGACCCTAAGGCGCAAGAGATGATTATCTCCCACAGGGATAACTCACAACTCACCCTGATTGGATTAGTGGGGATGAACTTGCTGTGCCGAGGTCTAAATTAACGTCAAAGTAACGATATCACGTTTTCTTCCTCCCATTGGATCTTTTGAATGCCAATGTTTCCATTGTGATCTTAGTATTGTGTATGTCAATTTAGATACGGAAAAACTCATGCTAGTTCGAGGGAATAAGATACATAGAGATAATGTTCTCTATGGACCTACTTTAGGCCAGATCTTTGCAACCGTCTCTTCATTTGATGGTCTTTTGCACTCGTCTGCTGGGACAAAAGTAGAGGCACGTCTCCATTCTTAACAACCACAGGCAAGCTCTGAGGGGCGATCTCCTTCACGAGGGGCCCAAGCACCCGTACCTCCCGGTCCTGCAGAACGAACGAAACAGCATTGCGAAATAGTGTCCATGGTGGGACAGTCGGCCTCGCCGTTGGGCAAGATGTCAGTGTTACAGCAGAGGCCATTGGCACATTTGCCGTTGCAACCAGTGTCCGTCACACATTCCATAAAGACGGGGACTTGGTCGTCTGAGCCCCATCCTGGAGAGGCACAGTTACCGTTGTTCGCTGTGAATGTGCAGTAGGTAGCCGGGTTGCAATCGGCGTTGGGGTCAGCGGCACAGTCTAAATGAACGGCTGAGGCGGTTGAGATGAGGAGGGAGAGAGAAAGGGCCAAGGCTTTATTGACGAGCATTCTGATTGTAGATTGAATGCTCTTTATATTGTGGTGGGTGACTCTGGTGCTAAGGCTAGGACTTGGTGGGAATTTTATGGTTTATAATAGTCAAGTGATATGAAGAAGTAGTAAGATAGTTTGGCTCTGAATGATAAAACGCATTGATGAGAAGTGGGATGCTCGGTGACTTATATAGAGTTAATGCTTCGCAATCGACAAAGACTCTGCAGACCATCGAGATCGCCCTTAATGCAGATCTCGGGATACAGTAGTACTAAGCATTACAGGCATTATAAGTGAAGATTATGCCGCTCCGGGCTTGGGCAGCGTGATATGTTACTTGAGGTTTATGATCTTCGCACTCGCACAACAGGGTCACAATCCGGCGTTCCCGGTACAGTATGCTACCCAACAAAGTTGCCGGACTGGAAAGGTAGCATTATACACAAAGATACCAGCATTCAATTTCATCAAACGCGGATATGTGAGACTTTGTGAGACTATGTTTTATCAAGTTACTTGGGATGGTCCATCAGACGCTAGGTATCAGCCTTCAATCATCAGCAAAAGTCTTTCCCGAGATAAACTCCTCAAAGGGCAAGGGAACTTTGGGATGGCGATCAAAATAATAGCTTCATTCTCAGTGGACGCCCTGAACTTGCCGAAGCAGCTTGAAATAAGCATAGATGGTCAGACGAGGTCGATCATTAAAGCTTAATTGGCTCTGTAGAGACGTAATCGCCGAAGTGTGCAGATGGCCTGGGGATCGGCCGCCAGTGTCTTCAATCCCACTGTAGGAACCCGGCTGTCAGCATAGCCGCTAACCAACCTGCTGTAGCGATGGAAGATATTCTCCACTTTAGCGCGGACTCTCCATGTTGTATTTAAGACTCAATATTCAATCGGCATAAGTATTTCGCCGAAGCGGGTTCCACTGACCGGGAACCCCTGGTGTTCTTTTTCCATCCGAATGATGACCAGATGACCTAACCAGCTATCAAGAAAACCGGAGCATTTGCGCCGGAGCTTTCGAGCCAAAACGTTGATAAAGAAGGTAAAACAAGGCGCAGAGGCTCTATGAGGTTCTAAAGTGGAGCTCACGTCATTGGAAGATCACAGTTTGCTGTAACTAACGCTTGGTTTTGCTTCGGTCCGACAACAATCTTGCGACAGATTGATCCAGATAACAACTATCTGAAATGTATATAACCTCAACCAAGCTCTCGTTTGAGATCGGTCGTTCTACAAACCTTCCGTATCTATTTTCAGTGACGTAACAATGGCGCATCTCAAAGCTTACCTGCAGGATCTCCAACGAGATTTTACGGTGGATACCGCAAAGCTCAAGCATATCACGGACCACTTTGTTAATGAGTTGGATAAAGGTACGACGATTGTGGGAACTTGGATAACGGATTGGAACTAAGTTAGCTACAGGACTTAGCCATGCGGGTGGCAGTATCGTGAGTTGAGAGTCGACTGTCTTTTTGCAGCCGCTTACCTGTCCACAGCCAATGAACCCGACGTGGGTCATGCAACAACCAACTGGCAATGAAACAGGACAATATCTCGTTCTAGACTTAGGTGGCACAAACCTTAGAGTCTTCTGCGTCCAGCTATCAGAAGAGAAATCTGGCTTCCAAATCAGTCAAGTACAACACAAACTACCCAACGAACTTAAGACAGGCGATGCCGAGGCGCTGTGGGATTTTGTTGCTGGGCATCTCGAGTCATTCCTCCATTCTGCTGACTTTAATACTGCCGTCGACACTGACTTGAGCTTTATCTTCTCGTTTCCCACGACACAGCGAACGATCGATGAGGGAATTCTTCAACGATGGACCAAAGGTTTCAATGTTACGGATAGCGAGGGTCGAGATGCCGCTGCGTCGTTAAGGCATGCTATCGCGAAAAGGGTAAGGCTTCTTCCAGCTATGACAGGAAAGAGGCTAAAGGAATATAGAAACTTCCACTCAACGTTCGCGTTGTAACAAATGACACAACCGCCACGATGATGGCTTCAGCTTATCTCAACGCCGATACTGCTATTGGTTGTGTTTTCGGAACCGGTTGCAATGGCGCCTATTTTGAGAGATGCCAATCAATCCCCAAACTAGACGCCGAAGGTCTTCCCGCAGAAGCTCTCATGGCTATTAATTGCGAATGGGGCGCTTTTGACAATGAACATGCAGTCCTTCCGTTGACTTCTTTTGACATCGCCATCGACGATGCATCTCCTCGACAAGGTCAACAGGCATTTGAGAAGATGGTCGCGGGGTTATATCTTGGTGAGCTGTTTCGGTTGATAATGCTTGACATACACCAACGAGACCCGGGGTCTTTTCTGAAAGGGCAGAGTATGGAACGGCTGCAGGAGCCGTATTTCATGGACTCCTCGTTCCTCTCTGCGATTGAAGAGTGCGTTTACATAATTCACTGCTACTGAGCCCAAAACTGACAATGCTTTAGGGATACCTCCATGGATTTGCAGGAAGCATATGATATGTGTGTCTCAAAGCTCGGAGTGTCTCCAACCTTGGAGGACCTCCAGTTCATGAAACACGTGGCGACTCTTATTACCACCCGCGCAGCTCGTCTGTCGGCAACGGGCGTAGCCGCAATATGCAAGAAGAGAGGTCTCCAGACATGCCACGTTGGTGTTGAAGGTTCTTTGTTTGAGAAGCATCCTCACTTCAAGCGCGAGCTATCCAAGGCGCTGGGTGAGATTCTAGACTGGGCCATCCCGTATGAGTCAGGCAAGGAGAATGTTGAGTTTATGCTTTCACCCGGAAGCGGCGTTGGGGCGGCTGTCATTGCTTCTACCCTCACCAAGAGCAAGCATGAAATATAAGAACTGAAACAGGATACTGATCTATGTAAACATCTCAGGTTTAGAAAATAGGATGCATTAATGCATCGCTTTGAAATATAATAAATCGAAACTTGGATATGAAGTCAAGTGCGCAAAACTATCTAGTTAGTCACCCAGCGGCAAAATCTGCTAAGTCTTTGATGATAACAGGCCTCCTTATATATAAGAGCTCATAGACACTCCTCTCAATCGACAGCATCTCATGACCCTCCTGGTGGCAGCAGCGCCTTGATTGGTTCGCCATCGCGACGCCCACCGGACTTCAAGGCAAAGACCTGGCCGGCAGCTTTTCCGGTCTCAAAGTCTCCTGTAACCTCAACCAAGTACGAGTTATAGTTTATTTCCACCAGCTCTGGGATATCCGTTGCAAATTTTCTAGTTTTTTATTAGCCCCGTTTTGTTCACAGTAGTTGGGCACATACCCAAAACCAAATCCGTGGTGTGCATTGTTCCGGTAGTTGAGAATGACATCGACCTCAAATTTTATAGTGTCATTGTTCGCAGTCTGCAAAATATACCGGTTTTTATAAAACTATACGGAGGTCAGATTAGTCGTAGATGGCTTGTTGACGGAAAACTTACGCTGTTCTCGCCAGATTCGTTAATGGCAGCATCCTCCCACGAAGCTCCAAGAGGGAGGATATCTGCTTCGAAAGCGCCTGTAACCTTACCACCTTTGAGGTTTGGCGCCATGATACCAAGGCTACCAGGAGAAGAAACGTTGGTCTCACGACCAACAGAAAGATCAAGTTGAAGGAAAGCTGTGAGTTCAGGGTTTTTGTATTCACCGATCTCACTGTTGGTTCGGCGAGCGAGAGCATCAACACTCAGGCCGAGACCAAGTTGGATGAAAAGGGCTTGAATAAAGGCAGTACGCATGTTGAAAGTATTAAATTGGATGTGTCTTGGTTGGCTGTTAATTGAAAGTTACAATAATTCAGGTAGAAGCTTGAAAGAATAATATCGTAGGCTTTTTATAACTTATTTGATATCTAGTTGGTCTTTCGAAAACATGTTGGGTGAATGAAGAGATACATCTGTGGCTGTCTGAGCGTAAGATTTTTTACATAATCTCACTCAATGACACGGCCGGTACGTAATGCGACGAATCACCGCACATCAAATACTACTCAGCCTCTCATCAAAATCCTATCAGACTTATTAATAATGGATCGCCAAGGCATTAAAACAGTTTAATTATCTCGTTCTTCGCGGTTACGGTCAGCATTTCTCGCGACCTAAAACGCGACGGACTTCATCACGTAATCCAACCCAGATCATCACTTAACTAACTAGAAAGGGAGCTTGAAGGATGGTAATTACATATTCACAGATCCTTCGAGGATTACGATGTAAGAAGTAGCTCGTAGCTAGATAACATAACAAAGATCAGTGTTTTCTCTTCTTCACCGTTTTAGCTTATCCCAATGCCTTTTACAGGCACCAATTAAATCCTTAGAGGGTTGACCCCTGAGTATACTGGATTTGAGTGGGATTAGCCTGGCAACAAGACATCGGTTATTAAGAGCTTCTCCGTTCTCCTAGCCCCGCCTGCAAACACTAAGATATAACCTATTGGCTTCCATTTGTTTTTTCTCGTTCAATGTGGCAACATGCTATTTGGGGATATGCCGCAAGATTCCCATATTAATACGAAGTTCATCATTGCTGGATAAATATACTTTAACCCGTGTTGCTACATTGCGCAGATCATGACTATCCCGCCAATCGCGTTTATTGTTCTCTGTGTACAGCGTAGAGCTGCTTTGTACCCGTATCCGTACCTGGCTGACTAATATTTAGTCATAATAGTTTCAAAACTTGCAAAACTGCCCAATATTATAGCAGATAAGTACGAATATAATATTAATATAGAAGTAACATTTGCTTCCGTTGGTAGAGAAGCGCTGAGATTTCAAGTAACGCACTCTAATAGTGGAAATTAAGCCATGAATTAGTCGCAAATTGATCCAGTAGTACGCAAATCAATTCAGGGTTTCTTCTCTAGCAATCTACAAAGAATCATCCAGAAATCTTAAACTTACTAACAGAGACTGTACATTTTGAACTTGGAATATTTGTACAGCGAACAACTATGCCAAGGCTCGTTTTTCGCTCTTCTTGTCAACCTTGCGTGATACAAATTAATCAGGAGGTGCTGAGAAGCTTGTTGTTTTACTTTGGGAGGTAGCATAGACTTCGAGCCCTGCACATTGATAAAAAAAAACACATACTGGTGCTGAGAAGCCTACCCTGAGGCTTGTTTATTCTCAATTTATCGCAGCGAATGATTGGTGCGGGGACGTGCCGGCAGAGAGTTTCTCCGCTCCGCTAGTCCCACAGTCGAATCTAGTATTCAGGAACAACCAAGTTAACTTTCTTTATTTCCCTCCATCAACATGTTTCATTTCTCAAGGTCATTCCCTATAAGGGGAATCGTCGCTCGCTATGCACGAAGGTCCCACATACAGTTTGGACTTTACACGTCGAGGTTCCAGCACACCCCTACTTTCTATCCGGACATCTCGACTACTAAACCTCGGCTCGAGAAGCCTCCACTAGCGGAGCGTCAACCACAGGAGTCTCAACCAGAGGCTGAACCCGAAGACGCTGTAGCAGAGATAGCTGAGCAAGAGAAGCCGAAGCCAGAGGACCCGCCGCGTTACAACGAACAGGGGCAAAGGGTAGAGAATATATTCTGACCTTCCATGCCACTGCTGATCATGTATCTTCCAGATTCTATTTCTTGGTGACCACGCGCCACCGGGATATAATTGGCTTCCTCGTGGTTGCGAATATCTGGAAAACCTTTGCCGAAATATGGCCAATGCGAGATACCAAGAGGTAATCAACAGAGTAAGCATCAACATCTTATATAACAAGCTTTTCCCATGCACTGACTATAGCAGGTCCGCCAAAAAAAGAAAGGTGATCAAATTGCAATTGGTTTCTATGTGCCAAAAGGTATTCTACCGGACAACGGACTCGGCCGTGGTCGAGTCAATGAAGTCAATAGGGCGTCAAAGCACTTCGACAGGACATATCCCGACATGCCACCTAAACACAAGGCTGAGATTATCCTTTCTCTATGCAAACCTGATCTTCTGTATAGCAGAGGTTCTAAATATGAAGAGCTTGACAAGCGCGTTGCGAGCTATGTTCGGGAGAAATACATAACTGGTGAGCACGGAGAAGAAGAGGTGCAAGAAAGGATCGACTCTGTTGTTGCAAAATGGCGAGGAAAGGATAGAAGTGAGAATTCTATCTCAGTTTCGGAGTCGGAGTGAAGAGAGATTCTAGATTCAGTGGAATACTAAAGCTAGACTATTGTTGCTATACGCAGTGAGGCCCATAGGATGCAGTCATATTAGAAGTGTTGGATAGGCTTAGGTAAACTTGAAAGCCAGTCAATTAGGAGATAACATTATGCAAGAAAGCCTGCATTGTGCAACAATCAATTTAAATTCAAGATGACTGGACCTTTCCTATGACGTGAAATTAACCAAATATAAGTCAGTTTTAAAGGTGGAGGACGAATCAAAAGCGTGTGTGTTTGCGACGAGAAAATTTAAGCAGCCATTCAGGGAAATGCGATCCCGGTCGCCTGACGGAATGGGTGGGGCCGCCGGACCGGTGATTTCAGGCGATAACAACTTGAGGTGGCTTTATTAAATACACCTATGATTTCGTTTGGCCATATAATTTTCTCTCATCATCGCATCACTCCTTCAACTTCCAATCTGCTTCTTCCAAACTGCCTCGAGCCAATCGCACAACTTTTGCATCTTGGTCGTCCGGTTCCTCAACAATCGCTTCATCCTTCATTAGCATATAGCTCTCTATATTTGTTCTTGTCAGCATGGCGATACGTCCTGAGACGTTATTCTTTCCTATTAGCATAATTTTTCTTAAGCATAAGACAAATGGCGGTAGTTGATAACCTTCCCCGTTCTATAGCATGCCATATGAGACCTCAGTTGCTGCTGCGACTCATGTTGCACCTGAGGAGCCTGCCTTGCAGAAAACAAAGAAGCACCCTGTGTGTTTTGACCTCTCAGTTTCTCTCTCGCTCCTTGGTGTCCAGAACGAGAACAAGGAGAAAAGACAAGAGGAAGAACTGGCAGGCATCGGTTCAAAGTTTGACAATGGCAAGACTAATTCCAGAGCTTTGAAATAAATTGAGAACTGACATCCAAATTTTCTAGACCGATCTACGGAGATTTCGTTGTTGTGAGTCCCATCGCTGGAAGATTTGGACACGCCAGTAAAGACGTGAGCCTGTCACGTATTGAGGAAGAGTTCAACGCAGCAACTTATGTACCTAGGCGCTCTCGTTTCTACCTGATTGCCGTATTAAGCTATCCATTGTTCTATTAATAGCTGGAGCAAGTAGACTAGATGAATAAATAGGTAATAGAAATAGATTTGACGTTGTCGCCACCTCCGAAAAGGATAATTGGAACTTTGCGTGCATTATGTATGTAGGTAATGCCTATAGTGTTTCCCAGCAAGTCATTTCTTCGTTTTATGCAGAGGCCTATGCCGAGTCATTCTAGCTCCCTTCCACGCGGTGCCTAGATGGAAATCTTCGCCTTCGATCTTGGGACTTTGTTTCTGGTAACACAATGCAAGGAGCCTCTTGGCAAGACAACGAGGAGCCGGGAGAGGGTTTGTCCTACCCGTTATCCCGCATTCAGCTGCCCCGATCCAAACGCTCCACTATCCACAACAACAACAGCCTTCCTCTCTATTCCTCAAGAAACATGTTTCGTCCCTTGAAGTCATTCTTTATGCAGGGTGCAATTGCTCCTAGTATATCGTGGCCACGAATACAACCGCTCAAGTATGGCATACCTTCCTGCCGGAGCATCTCCAGGAATGAGAAAAGAACAGCAGGATTAAGTCATATCGAACAATTAAACAACACGGTACTGTTTCAGCACTCCTACTTCCCATCACAGGGATATTAATTGCTTAAGGCTAGTAACCCCGTTTGGGACCGGAGCTGTCGCCGTGGGGTTTAGAATGGTCGCTGTAAGGTGAAAAGAAAGGGATGTGGAGATAGGGGCAAGTGTATGTATCTCTTATTAAAAAAGCTCCTTATACTAACCACTACAGCGCCATCCTATGAAAGAAACATCTAGGTCTAAAAAGCAACTTGGTAGTTTTGTGCCAGTAGATCTCTCACGGATTGCGTAAACTGACTTCGCGAAGAAACGAGAAGAGCACGCCAAATTCTCAAAGGAACTTTGCGAAGAATACCCTTTCCTGTCTAAGAAAGATACGGCTACCATCCTACATTGTGTTGCTAATGATAGTTTCTTCAAGTTTGGCTGGACTGAACGTTCAAAAGTTGAAAGGATTATCCGCCGCCATGCTGAGAAGCGTCATACATTACGGCAGTGTATTTTTAAGAGTGGAGAGAAGCGTAGGAAAGCAGTTGAATGATTCTGTTGAAATGGGAAGGAAAGGACGCTTGCCATGAAGATAAGGGATAGGGAATTGGACGTGCTATGCCGTGCAGTGTGTTAGTTTTTGCGTATCCAAAGCAACCGATATTTATAGAGGAATAAAAGACTGACATAAAATTCTAGTATATTACCTAAGCTAAGGCTACTTATATCAGAATTTCTATTCAAGATCCTTCAGTTCAAAACCTTGTTTTGCTGCAAAATCCCATTGAGCTTGGCCAGGTAGAGAAGCAATAACACTATCCTGTTCAATCGGTTTCTGTCTCCGCTCACGAATGTTAATCTCGACTTCGATCTCATGATCTCACTCTGACCAAGAGTTGACTCAGCGAGACTCAGCTTTGTGCTGAGTTCCATGAAAGACCGTAATTCATGATCTACGTCTTCCCTGCTTGACATCCACAATGCTAATATAGGCATTCTGGCACGTGGCAGTTATGCTAGGTTACAGGTTGGATGATGAGCTCTAGTGTCGAGGAGCACGTTTTTTGACCCACATCGCATCTCCTAGATCAGGGGCTCAGACGTTCTAAAATGTCTGTGTGTGAAGATCTAGATCAGTTTGTGACATCAGCAATCGGAATTAGCCCGTCAATCATGCGGAATTGTATGACACGCGGAATTGAACGAATGAGAGGCTCAGTGGCTTGAGGGTGCCTCGGCTATCAGAAGACACTCTCCGTAAAGATCGACGGATGCATGATCAACAATCTATGCAGATCAATGGCTCCTCCCTCTTCTGTCGTAATCAGTGGGGTTAACCATATAAGGCCTTCCCACAGTAGATATTGCTCATGCACGTAAGTCTCATTGTTACTCATAAATATAATATTTTCCCCTATGCTGTTTTAGAGTTCGTGTTCTCGATGGTGGCGTAATCCAAGCTAGGAAAATTTTCATCGAGCTGAGTTCTACGGAAAAATCGACAAAAGCGCAATAGCACCCAATAGTACCGGTCCTGGCGGCGTTATTGCTCCGACGCACAGAAGAAGTCAGTCTCCACAGGTTAATTGTCGCCTTTGCTCTTGTCGGATATAGAACAGTTTTTGGTAAAGCGCCGTGACACAGACTATCATGCACGGTCGAAGATCTCCTAGTTTCCTACCATGTGGGGAAGGTCAGCTATCAAAATCCACCTCCTTGGGACAGACTAATTAAAGATTGACTTGACAGGCCCGACTCTAATTTTGACATGACTAGCTACCGAGGTGTTTCTGGAGAATTGCCGAACAGCATAATAATGCCTTGCGCCTTTTAAAGTTACCTGTTCTTCTTCCTCCTGGAGTCTTTCGACACCGCATTTACTCCATTCTTCTCATTCCTTTAATCCATTTTACTATGAGTACTGTTTCAGACTACAAGGTCGCCTCAATGGCCTTGGGGTTTTCTCTAGGCTTTGGCTTCTTGACTGTCTGGCAGGCCATTCAACAAACCCAGCGAAACCGAAATCCATTGCGAAGTACATACATCTATATGATATGGGGAGAGATTGTGGCGAATGCTGGACTGGCAATACTTGGTTACCTGTTTCTTAATGGAATAATCAAGCCTGGCGTTCCTATCTTCTTCTCTATCCTCTTTTTATGGGTATTCGAGATCCAGCTTCTGCTACAGATCATCATCAACCGAATCAGCATCATCGCCGAGTCTCGACAAATGATTCAACGACTAAAATGGGGCACTGCGGGAGTCGTCACATGCATTAACATTGCTGTATTCTGTATCTTCATTCCGTCTCACATGGATCCTCCTGTCAGCCAAACGTAAGCAACCTCCATCGCTCATGGCATCGCTTTCAAGCTGACCATCCTCAGGTTCGTCACTATCAACAAGTACTGGGATAGAATGTCAAAAATCCTTATTTGTATCATCGATGCGGGACTTAACTGGTACTTCCTTCGTATTGTTCAACAACGGCTCTTGAAAGAGAGTCGTTTGACAAAGTACAAACCATTGGTCTCGTTCAACGCAAAGTTGATGATTGTATCAGTTGCCATGGATGTAAGTCTGTAGTCCCCATATCCAGAACAACACTAACATCCGTCATCTAGATCCTATTAATCGGCCTCATGTCACTGCCCAACCAGACCGTGTTCATCCAGTTCCATCCCGTCGTTTACCTCGTCAAGCTGAATATCGAGATGTCTATGGCTTCTCTCATCACACAACTAGCCCGAAAGCAAATGACAGATGAATTGTACCCGTCCATAAATTACTCCACTACCCCGAAGGGCCCGACAAGTCAGGATCCTGAGAGGGGCAGCAAGTCCCAAGGATTCACTGCCTCTATACAAATGACTCACAAGTCGAAAATCGCATCAACATCAGAAGAGTCACTCGACCGAATATCAGAGGTATCTGATCTCCCAAATGGCATTCATCGACAAATCGAAGTCAAGATTGAGTCTGAGCCCCGAGACCGGAATCATGTCGCAACAAATGGTGCGATTCGCAGTCCAGTGGAGGTCGGGCTGTCTTCTCCGCGTAACGAAGGGCGACCGAAAAGGAGCCACTATGAAGACATCGAACGTGGTCGTAGAGAACCTTGAGAAGGAGGATTTCTTATGCGTTTAGCTTTTACACTAGATAGTGAGTGTCTATAGATATGCCATAATGGAGCTATCGTAGTTACTGCCTGTATTACTGCCTCACAGGGGACAATACTATATAGAGACTAATATTGAGAACGCTTGCCGATGAGGTCGTCTTGATTGGAGCAGCAGTAAATCTATAGGAATTGATTCTGCCGATGAATTAAATGATTTAAGGGGGGCTCCGACCCCTAACTCAAAACACCGAAGCACTTGCCGCTTAATCTGTCCGTTTTGCGAATAGTAACAATGAAAAAGGAAGGAGGATTTCTTAATACCATTCAAAAATCTAACAAAGCCCTAAGGTTTCTTTGTAAAGGTTTAAAGGACATAAAGCTATTACATGAGAGTAAATTGTGTTATATTGTAAGAAGCTCGACTATATAGCATAGACATCCTTGGCCGCCTTTACCAGGGCAATTGATGACTTAGATTGCTCTGGCCTGGGCTTTCTCTCATCGTACTGCCAGGGTCCGTTGCGGTTGCTCGCAAGGGCGAGTCCGTGAGGATAAGCCCCTAGTGATTTGCTAATCAGCCTCCTATACAAATTTTAAAAAGGAGTCTAGAAGGGTGAGCATATTCTCCAGGGTTCGGGCGAGTATTCAGGGTGATGTAGATTGTCTTTTTCTCGAAGTCTCCGTTGAGAAACGGTTTGGCACTAATTCCTACAGTATTAAATAGAGAAGACAAGACAATGAACCCTTGGATGAGAGATTTTGTGGGATTATTGTGGTGGTAAATTGTAAAGGCAAGGAAAATGGATGAGAAAGTGAACTTGATAGAAGAATGCTTTTTATGAGAAGACATTACCGTCTTTATATACATCTGTCGAGCTCTTGTTGGCAGTCAAATACCTGTGGTAGGTAGCATGGCTAGAAATTGTCGTAGAAAGCTCCCTAACGGTTTCTCAAAGAACCCCAACCCTAGGGGCGGGCGTCTAATTGTCGTTTTTTTTTTGATGATGATGGACTCAAAAGTCATATGAAACATGCCGGAAGTGGATCATAACTCCACCGCGGTGGCAAGAGAGAGGCTGAGTTCTTGGTCACACTATTTAGCCCTGGACAGTGAGGCTTATCGAGATGTTGGTTCCTGGTGGATAAGTTCCTAATCCCTGAGGCTCATAGCCTAGGTCCCCATGTACTAAAACAAATTCAAGGTTTTCATGTGACTACAGAGCACTGTGCACCACCTTGGTAGGGCCTAGAAACTCGCCACCTGGCCCATTTTTTCATCCCGACTCAGGCGTTCGCCCGTTCCCGATCCCCAGTGTCGAAGTGTGGGATAGGTTAGGCAAAAGGGAGCCGGTCTCAAGGCCTACTGGAGCATTGGCGCCTGGGAAGCATCCGGGCGCTTCGCGAGACCATTCCACGGATTAAATACGGTCCGAATAGTAGCCTTATCGATAATAGATACCCGGTAAGTTTCCGTTGCCGGACCTGTTCTTTGTTTCCACAACACTTTTACCCAAACATTCATGACATGGCAAACACCACCAATGACTTGGATCAAGCTCTAGCTGCCATTAATAATGCTGATCTCCAGTATCCTGACGACCAACTAATCGAATGTTTTCTACAAGAGTCGGCGGATCCGAGGTCCGTAGCGCGTTACCTCCTTCAAAGATGCTCGGTTGGAAGTGATGACACTGATTTGAAGCCGCTGCTCTCTGAATGGAAACAATTAATCTCCTTTTGTACGTCGCATCTATCAAATTCAGCCGCGTAAAGGCCCTCCTGATAGGAAAAGTCTTGTGCGAGCTGGGTCCCCACCAAAGGCCCGACAGTAGCATCGTAGCCGATATCAAGAGAAGAGATGGCGGCAAATGCTGCATCACCGGCTTAAACGACTCATTTTTTGACCCGCTGGTCGTTACTCCCATTCTTCCAATAAAAAAGCCAATGCCCAAGGTAGGCCTAACCTGCGCGTCTTTTGTAGTTCGATCTGACATGTATTTCTTTAGCCTTTGCACCGCCTGCTGGGCATCTTTATCGGCCCTAAAATGCAGCAAAGAATACTCTCCAATGATGTTTCTGTGAATTGTGTCAGTAATTATTGGCTTGTCCGTAAATCTGCGGCAACGACGCTGTCGCAAGGCTTTTTCCAATTCAAATCTGGTATAGGCTCTGAGGTGAGTGACTAGTTGGCATTCTCAAAGTATTTTCGCTGATATAAATACAGTATTCTATCGCTGTACTCAGAATTGGAGGTCCGGTCTTGCCTTCTATTCTGGACAACATGCCAGCGCTTCGGTTCAGCTCTTTCGCAGATAACTCAGATGCTAATATAGACACCCCAGATGTGGCTTTGCTGCAAGTCTTGTCACGATTTGCGAAACCTGTCCGGTGGACCTTGGTTGCTCGCGAGATTGCAGCTAAACAGAAACTTTTATCTAAACCACCACAACCAGCTATCTACACGCCATTCTCCTCGCTCGTGCGCCTCGTCTCGGAGCATACCGTCACGGCTTTCATGGCAACATGGTGCCTAATGCCTGGAACGTTCCGCATACAGGTCTACCGATGCCTGGGGTCACTAGGGGCGTACCTGTACGGGCCCTCAATCAGCTTGAAAGTTCAACGAGTTCCATTCGGCATGTATCTCAAAACGGCGGACGCTGAAGACAATGGGGTGTTGGCCAATGAATATGGTGCTTTGCAGCTTGTGCGACGCCATAATCATATACCCGTCCCTCGCCCATTAGATCTGGTATCAAGCCCAGGCAAATCCTACCTGCTGACATCCCGAGTTCCAGGCCTCCGTCTGGGTTGGTGTATTGATACGTTTACTGACGACGAGATAAAGACATTGGTTTACGACTTGCGGAGATATTTAGGGGAGTTGCGAGCAGTGCCCAAGGAAGTCGCTCCGAATTATGCCATCAGTAACGCTCTTGGAAAGGCATGTTTTGACTACCGAATTATTGCAGGTTCAGACTATGACGAGGAGCAGGGGGATTTTGTTGGCCCATTCGTGGACGAGGGGGAGTTCAACAAGACCCTTCAAACCGACGCATTGCCTGGCATATGTCATCGCAACGGACACAAGATTGTCTTTACACATGGAGATTTAAATATGCGAAACATCCTGATAGAAAATGGTAGGCTCTCGGGTGTTGTTGACTGGGAAAACTCAGGATGGTATCCGGAGTACTGGGATTATACCAAGGCATATTTTATCACGAAGCTGCAAAAGCGGTGGCTAAGGATTGTTGGCGAGGCCTTTAAACCGTTTGGAAAATTTGAGAGTGAATTGGCAACCGAACGCCAGCTCTGGGAATTTTGTTTCTGATATTCCAAATGACTTTGTCATAGTTAAAAGCTGTATTAGTGCCTGACTGGGGACAAGTTGCCGTGCATCATAAGGTTATTGATTAAAGTCTATATCAGTGGCAGGCAAAATGTGCAGCTTCTCCTGGGGCTTTGGTCCTCATTTTACATGACTCGTCAGGCTTAGATGAGAGAATTCAATGTAAGATTCCCACAACCGTAAAGTCTAGGGCAGCACAGCAAAAGTAACACAATAGGGTTTTTAACCACAATAAAAGGCACTGCACAATGCCAAAATAACACATCAACCTTCACAATAGAGTTCTCAACAACACAGCTGCTGCCTGAACCTTGTGATCCAACTCAAAAAAAGATGAGAGAATATGATCTTACACTAATGTTAACCAAAGCCAAAGTAATGATGCCTGACGTAAGAGCACTTCTTCTTGTATTGCCTTGACCAATGGGTAACTCAGAATAAAATGTAGCGTTTTAATTGGGCTTAGAGCTCAATCAAAAATTCATGAAGGTTCAAATGATGGCATTGATGAAAGTTTGTTGTGACTGAGTGAATATTTCCACAGAACTATAAAAGTATCGGCATCCTTCCAGGGATCCATGCATCCATTCAACTCGATCCAAAGAATTTCTAGCTCCTTTCCCAAGCCTCTATCAAGAACATCTTCGTAATCATGGATTGTTTTTCTTCTCTTCCGCCTGAGATTAATGTCATGATCCTCCTTCTCCTCAGAACCAGGGTGAACATCACACCACTCATCGCTGCATCTCCTGCAATGCTTGCAGAATATCGCAATTCAAAGACTCACATTCAGCGGGTCCAAATCCAGGCTGATTTCTATGGAAGCTTACTCCAGGACGCATTGGCAGTAGCCATGTTTCCTTCAAACAACCCTTCGCTACACATCGAGAAATGGAGGGAATCACACCTTCCTGACCCTTTCACAAACCTCGATGTCGATACTATCGACCGCCTCCACCTACTCTACACTCGACTTTCTGTATATATCGAGGACTACATCACCAAGGCCACATCAGTCTATCCGCCTCGTGCTTATCTTAGCATCCCAACCCCTTCTTCCGATCTAGACGA
Organism: Fusarium concolor; assembly: GCA_013184415.1. Taxonomy (NCBI): domain Eukaryota; kingdom Fungi; phylum Ascomycota; class Sordariomycetes; order Hypocreales; family Nectriaceae; genus Fusarium; species Fusarium concolor. The sequence continues at coordinate 16,737 of JABCJY010000612.1, forward strand.
GTTACAGTTCAGAGGCCAGCCTATTGGCATCGACCTCCTCAAGCTCGATGCATTGAGGGGCTCTGAAAGATATCGCTTGTTCCAAGCCTTTGTACGATACGAGCTGGTGTCCAAGATACACCATCTGGAAATCTCACTGGAGCTCAAGGTCATCGACAAACTAGTCGCCTCAGCCTTTCGGGAACTTGGACACTATGAGGCCGAGGCACTCCGATGCGTCTACTACTACATGCAAGACCTTTACGCGGCTATCTTTGCCCATCTCGCCGACTCCTGGCTGCCTGACATACCGCCTAAGCTCATCACTAAAACAGACGAGGTCATTGAAGACGACGAGGGGCTACAATTTCCTGACAATGTCTGGTTCTCCACTTGGAATTATGTCAAGGATGCAGATCTTCCCGAATTTCTATGCACAGGAGAACTTGCTTTCCTAGGGTTCGATTATGTTACCCGACTGCTCAATTCCCCACGAGACAAGAGGGGACGTCCAATGGACTTAATCAAGTGGATTGATGGAATACCCAACCGATTAAGGTATAAGAATGCAGGTTACGGCCTGCAGATGTACTCTCTTTTTGACGATTTTGACGGGCTTGGCGATTCTGACGGTGACGAACCGTTCGATTTCCCACGCCACAGACCAAGTAATGACTCGTCAGAAGTCTGTCAAATGGTACGTGGGTTGACAGGTATTTCACTAGATCTGTGGAACATAGTCAACATTGGCCAATACGAGTTGCTGCTACAAATCCATCGGCAAAGGGCATGGGTATTCTTTGATGACCCCCGACACTACCCTGATGGAAACCTTGCTCGACATTTTCCAACCCTGGATCTTTTACAACAACAATTGTGGGGGCCCAGCTTCCCGTCTGTTCCACCACGAATATAACGTAGCCATGATCCTCGCAGGTCACAAACATGGCACGATAACCATAATCAATGGTTTACGTCGAGGTTCAGGCAGACGCTGACAAAGGAAAACCGGAAGATAAACAACTCTGATTACGAGGTTCCAGAGGACAAACCGCAAGAAGCAACATCTACAATCAAGTATGCACCTGCCCAAAGTAGAGACAGACATGCAGAATGGCTCATCAGTCTTACCTTGGTATGGCCAGATACTTCATCCAAGGAGTAAGCTAAAGAGGAGCGGACGAATACGTAAACCCGGGCCGAGAAAAAGCAGAGAATACGCTAATGGATACTCTTAGACGAACCTTGGAGCAAAAGCTGGCCTTTTTATTGAAACATCTGGTTGTGATATTTATAATTGTCTTTCAGAAATTGAGAATTATAGTCAGTCTAAACAATGAATGATTTATGTTACGATATAATTGACGGACGTACCAATTAGTTACTGAAACATGTCTGTTCAGCTCGGAGTGCTCCGAGCCTGATGTTGGATTTCTGACAGCAAAGTCCTTGAATGCTCTGTCAGCCTCATTTGCGAACCACCACAAGGCAGAAAGTGGCGTTTCAGCTCACTTAAAATATCTGAAAAAATACTTCCCCGCTTCTCTTTCAACCCTAACAAGAAAAGAAAGAATTTTCTCTGCCCATAGAAACAGTGAGCCCATCGCCAGATCTCTTTTAGCCATTCTCAGATACGCCAAGAGCAGCAACCGAGATGTCTAGTTCAGATGATACAGACTCTGACAGTAGCCTCGAGAGCTCTGATGATTCGGACATTGAAAGTAGTTACAGCGAATCTGGGGGAGGTGAAGAAGTGGACTCCAGCGATAGTGACGATCAGCTTCCTGATGCCAATGACCGCAATCGGGTCTCTGAGTCTGTATTCCTTGAGGGAACAGAGAGTGCTGCCAATGGTAGGTATAATTCTGTGCAGTCTTACACGGAGAAGTGGGAAAGCTGACGCGATACAGTAATGCTCTTTGCTGGGAGCAGTATCGCTGCTTCTATTGCCCGGCCTGTCAACACCAATAGGACTACTTATAGGCCCATGACTGCGAATACTCATAGTAGTGCCGCCAGGACTACCTTGATTGCCCGGCCTGTCAATACTAACAGGACTACTTACAGGCCCATGACTGCCAATACTCATAACAGTGCCGCCAGGACTACCTCGATTGCCCGGACTATTGACATCAATAAACTCACGGTGCAGAATCCTAGTGGTAGTGTCGCAGGTACCTCATTTACAAGGACTGTTAACATCAATAAAACCACGGCTCAGAACCCTCGTATGTAGAGACAACTGTTATACACTTTGACTGAACTTTGACTAACTCTACCCCTAGAAACCGGAGATGATATGAATAACGTGGGTCTTGCCAGCAATGGTATTGCTCCTAAACCCCATGCGAATAACCCACCCACTCAACCCAATTCTTCGTTCAGAATCTCAACTTCCTCGAGAGTAAACACGGCTACGTCGCAGACAAGCCAAACGTCTGACGCCGTGCGGGCATTGGAAGACAGAGTTTCTCGTGACACGTGCTGCGATCATTTGAGTATGCCTTCGTACGGTCAAAACTATGGAACAACGCCCAATACAGTCACTCGACAACCCGTCAATATCCCCACCAATACAAGTATTTTGGGGTGTTTTAGCGAGCCTCTTCGGTACATACTTAGTCAACCACGGATTTACATCCCTTTGCCGTCCCCTTCACATATCCGTGTTCTCGCAATTCAACCTGGTGTGAATGACGACACTCTGGTGGCCTCTTTCGAGACCTTGGACCTGAACAGAGCAAACTTTCGATTTGAAGCTATTTCTTACCAGTGGAGTGAGGGTGGCGGCCAGAAAGCGCCAATACGTCTCGGAGGCGAAAAGATATCTATCAACGCGTATCTACGAAGTATTCTGCTGCATCTTCGGCTCAAACGACATGTTAGGATACTTTGGGCCGATGCCCTCTGCATCAACCAGGCAGATCATGTGGAACGCCTTCAACAAGTCAGCATAATGCAAAGGATCTACTCTCAAGCATTTAGAGTTATTGGATTTGTTGGTAAGGACTATCTTCACGCTGGCAAGTGCTTCAATGCTATCAAAGTTTTGACTGCAGCATGGTTCAATTCTCAGAAAGGCTTGAGTGAAGAGAACAGTATCTCTTTCACTCCCGGCAATATTTATGGTGGTGTTATGAACGAAGCAGCTATGGGTAGAATTGTTGAGATATTTCGGAGTGGTTATTGGAAACGGTTATGGGTGGTCCAAGAGCTGGTTTCCTCCCGTCGCGCAATCATTCGATGGGGAGACACCGAAATATCGTGGACTTTGTTAGGGCTCGCGGCGACTCTAATTCGGAACAACCAAGGCTTGACGACAATGTTCAATGGCATCGAGAAGTCGAAAAAGTCTACTAGTCCTTTCCAAGGGAGCCCCGACGCTAGAACCGGTCTAATGAACGCTTATCTCATGTACCGAATGCCTTCAGCCGAGTTCCGGAGCGATTCCATGTCGTTTTTGGATGTACTTCGATTAACACGAAACTTCGACGTGTCAGAACGACTTGATCGAATATACGCCATTCTCGGCCTTCCGAGTCAACACACAGGACCAGGACGCAAGTCTATACCCCCAGACTATCGCCTACTCCCGAATGGGTTATACAGCCGCGTCTTTTACTGGGTTTTTCAAACTCACGAGAATCCCCTCGAGATCCTCTCTGCTGTCCGACATACAACGCTGTTTTACCCCGACTATCCTACGTGGATACCACAGTGGCACGTAAAGCCGATCCGGAGTATCGGTGGCTCTCATAGAGATGACATGAAGTTTGATGCGTCAGCTGGCTGGAACCCAAAGCCTCCAGCCAAGCTTGTTTGGAAAAGCAACGAGCGGCATTTGATCCTTCAAGGATTTGTCCTCGGGTCTGTCACATCATCTCACCATGTGTTCCCTCAAACGAACGCTAAGGACCCCCAAGCTCTTCATAAGAAACTGGTAGCGCATAATTCAGAGTTTGATGGCTGGTTGAATCAGAATGTGAGCAGCCATAACGACATCAACACGCAGTTACCTCTCGTCTTAACAGCCGGCCAAGATTGGTACGGCAACATCTTGAAGGCTCAAACTACAATCGATGAACACACGGCTTCCTTCAAAAGTTGGAAGCAAGCGTACTTCACAGGAACGAAACCTTCTGAAGAGGATGCTGTCAGATACGGACAGGCTGTGAAGAATGTGTGTGGTGAACGACAGCTATTTACCACGACGAAATGCTTGCTGGGGCTTGGACCTAATCTCCTCAGGCGAGGCGATGTAGTATGCGTGGTTGCGGGAGGCCCAGTTCCGTATATCCTACGACCTTTGAGCGATGATACGTTCTACTTTGTCGGAGAGTGCTATGTTGCTGGATACATGTTTGGAGAGGCAGTGGTGGACTGGAGGTCACAAGCACAAGCATCCTTGAGCTTGCGACAATTTACCTTAAAGTAGATCAATTACGAGTAAGCTATGTCAAGTTTGAGGGTAAAGACGTTGCCTACCTGTCCATAAATTTTAGGGGAAAGCCATCATCTCCTCATTGCTGACCAGTAATATAAGACAAGTGATTGAAAAGCAAGACATCCAATCCCGTCACGGTCAGCCACAGGCTCTGGATCTACATCTTGGCGAATGAAGTTCAGGGTTCGATTATTTACAGATGCAGACTGATTGGCGTTTCCCCGAGGTCTCTATCACCAACTGAGACCATGATTCAGATAAGTCTCGTCGTCTAGGTGATTCCCTGTCACTGATACAACGCCATTGGACTAAGGGAATCGGAACACCTCAAGCAGTGTATGATTCAGATAATTCGTTTGGATATAAAAGTGTGGGAAATATCCCCTCATTGCCATCTGAGCTCCTAAACCTCAATATCTCAGCACGGTAATCTTAACCTCATACTACAATCGCGAAGAATCAATAAACCAAGAAAACCACTTCAAAATGACGGATCAGCCTGTTCAAAGATGGAGCCACAAGATTCCGACTAATCTTATTAAAGATTGGGACAAATTCCATCTGGCTCTAAAGGAAATCTACGGCTATGGACCAGACCCCACTATTACCAACTGGGACGCAACGGCTGACGCGGTGAATACTATCATCATTGTGTGGCAGGAGCATCCTAAGAATTTGCTGGAGGAACTTCAGAACAAAGAGGCTGTTGCGAAGGAGTAGAATTTGGTGCTTTTCTGCAGGTTATAGTGGGTAGGGCTACGAGTGTATGGATTCACAAGACAATATTAGTGGTGGAGGGAAGTAGCTACGATGGCAGGCGGCGGATGCTAAAGCGAAATCAACCTCAGCCTAATCTCTTTGTTTTAACGGATATTCAAGAGGATTAGCCTTTAGAGAATCGTACGTGATGTTTTCTGGCAAACTAGAAATTTCTTCTTCTGTCAAATAGGTACTCTTACAGCCTCTTAGACACCCAGTAGTGCTCTAGAGTGTTTCCTGCATAGATCAAAGTTCCTGCTTTGTTTTCTAATTGATATTCATTATTACTGATCTATCAAGAGCTAGCGTGTGCCTTTCTACTTAAAAGCAATGGTATCGAGGCCATTGTCCTTGGTCTTTTCCAACTCTTTGAAGATGTCATGCTGATACCAAGCCATAACGGAGTAATGAGTTGCATCATATTCATGAACATGGAAGAATTCAGGGCCAAGGGCGGTATCCACCGCGGAGACAAACTTGGAATAATCACGAACCCATGACCTGGGGATTTTGTGCTCGTACCACTGCGTGCCGGTGACACTAGTGAACGTTTCCTTTGTTGTATGTGGCATTATGATGATGAAGCTGAACTAGATTGGAAAATGAAGTGCAAATTTTCGATGGTGGAAATGTTAGTTTGGGTGCTGAGGATTGCTGTTTGCATGGTAGAATTAGCAAGAAGAAGCGCAGCCTTCTGGTATTTATAGTAATAACAGGTGTTTGAATCATGGATCAGTACTTGCTGTTCATAGTAGAGCTTCTGGCACTGTTCATGCGTGATACGGGCTGTGGTCAGTATTAAGCGCATCTCCGAGATCTGATCAATGCAATTTGCCATGGAAAGGGCACTTGATGGTTGTAGGCTCAAATTCATGAATTGCGCAGCCCACGTAATTCCTTATGGCTCACTCGCAATGGAACAATGACTCCGAAAGCGTACGTTCCAGTAGTTGCTCACAGATAACCTCTGGTTGAAGAAGTCTTAGTCACGGCTGTTGTGGGCTTCGTCAATGTTTAAACATCTCCATTAACAGATCTTAGGTAGCTTCTCTCAGTCACAGTGCCCGCCTCTCGCTTAATCATGATGAAATCGTGCGTCTTAAAATTTGTCGTTTCAGAATTCGTCAGTAATTCAAGCATCAATTCTTCCTACATAAGCTTCGTATTGGTCTTCCCTATTACTACCTGACCAGCCCATACGCAATATCAGCATTTCCATCACGCCAATAGCCAACTCTCTCAACTCCGAGCCGCCAACATTCATCAGGTCACTAAAATGCCTCGACGCAGTCGCATAGAAGAAGATGGCATCGTCGCTCGTGGCTAGCATTATGCACACACTATCGATGCAAACTTGATCAAGGATCATGCAAAGTTCGTCAGAGCTGTCCAAAGATTATTTGGCCAAGAGGATTATAGTATTAAAGGACCCGTTAACAATGAATATATTGTTACGGCAAATGTCCAGAAGGAATCACCGGTGGTTGAACTCCGGAGGATGGCAAACTCTGGCTTGGTGGACTTCCAGCAGGGGTGATCAACAAGTTCATCGTCGAAGATATTCAGTTGATGCGCGATACGAATTATGCAGCACGAGTCCTTGAATAGGGCTTATCATCACTCATATTGCAATCAAAAGCTTGAATTCAGACATTCCCTTAAGTGATTCTATGCAGTTGAACAACTGACATTGCAACACTCTCCAATGATTCAGACAGCTCTTTCCGCTATATAAACCTTGGCTCTCTCTCCCGTCTTCCAACCTTGACCATTGCATATAAAAGATCAGTAGTTCCATCACACAAACCGCCAACTATCCGAACCCCAAATACAATATAAAACCCCAATACGAATAACACTAACAAGATGCCTCGCACGAACGAGGAATTCTTCCATTTCGGCGGCAAGCAGTGGTATGAGCATAATATCGACGCGAACTTGGTCACTGATTATCATTTATTCGTCAATGCCCTACAACAACTCTTTTCCCTAGAGCCAATTGGTAAAAGCGATTGGAGTCTTACCGGACCTCATAATGGCAAGTATCGTGTCTCTGCATGGGTTCAGAAGGAACTAGTCCGTGAACTCGGGGATATGGAGAATTCAGGTGTAAGACAAGGGTGATCGACAGGGACATCACCGAACGTGGTTGGCACGCGGTATGAAATGTGCAGGCCTAGTATTAGGTAATGCTTAGTATGGGTCGCTGATATTGCAATACAAGAGATTTACTCCAGATCTAAGTCCATTAGGTAAGCTGTAGTGTTAGTAATTTACGTATTATAAAGCTGCTGTTGATTTCAGTATTTAGCCTGCACTAAATAGCCCTAAAGAACAGACTTGATAGATTATAGACGGGACATTGCACTTACCATTTCTAAACTTATCAGTGATTCTCAACACAGTCCAATGAAATATGGGAAATTGGATAGACTAGTTCTTAACAAAGTACGTAAACTATGCTGTCACCTCCCGTCTCTGTATCCTGATGTTCATGTCCTCAAAGTAACTCACGCCTCCATTCACGACATATGTTCCTCTCTTTGACTCATCCACCCACTCAATCTTGAAACTTCTCAGAAACTGCAACGGACCCTTATACAACTCCATGCGTGCAATATCTTGTCCGAGACAAACTCTCGTACCATATCCAAAGCCCATGCTAAACTTGTTGTAGATCTTGGCCTTATCCTCATCTAACCAGCGCTCAGGCTTGAAAACTTCGGCATTGTCGCCATAGATGTTGGGATCTCGGTGGACGAGCCATGGGTTGCAGGTAACTTCTGTTCCCTCGGGGACGAAATGACCGCAGATCTCGAGACCACCTGCGGGTGCGATGCGAGGGAAGATGTTGGGTGCAGAAGGGTTGAGGCGCATGCTTTCTTTGACACAAGCGACGTAGTACGGGCAGTGCTCAACGACCTCATCATACTGAGGCATCTCGGAGAGTTTACCAGAGATGGTAGCATCGTCGAGCTCGGTCATAAGTTTCTCGTAGACCGTGGGGTTGGTGAGGATGTGGATCATCATGGCTTGGAAGGCTGTTCCAGTTGTATCTGCGCCGGCCAGAAGAACAAGAAGGATCTCGGCCTTGATGTAGTTCATATCCAGCGGCTTTCCATCTTCGTCTCTAGCTTCGATAAACCTGCAATTGTTAGTCAAAAATGTGTGGGAAATGTTCTATTGAGGTGCTTACGTTTGAAGTAGGTCGATACGACCGCCCGTTGAGCCATTCTCAATATCCTTAACACGCTGCGCAATCAGGCGATCACGGAATCTCATCAACGTTCCAATACCAGAGTCTTGCTCAGGACTGGCAACCATGTACTTGCCCAAGAATGTGCTCTTGATCCAGTTCGTGAAGGGATACAGTCTCGCCATAATACCAAAAGGAGTAAGACCATCATGAAAGCCCTGGATAAGGCCCTCGACATCTTTTCCCTCTTTGACAAAGCCGAACGGAGCACCGAAGCCAACTTCCGAGATGATGTCATAAGCCATGAAGACAGCCCAGGGCGCAAAGTCGAAAGCCTTGTTGGTAGCAGCAAAGTCTCGCTGCAGGCGGTCCATCCAGTGCTTGATGTTGATGTCAATCAAGGGCTCCATCTTCTTGATGTTGGAGAAGCTGTACAGTGGTGCAGCGATCTTTCTGTACTTAGCGTGCATGACAGAGTCTTGCATGTTGAAAAGTGATTCATCTTTGCCAAAGCTTCCAGTGATATAGTGCTTTGACTTGTTGGCATGACGGTTGTAAATCTTGGGAAGTTCAGTGGCATCGCTGACGAGCAGCATTGTTGGTGTGATTCTGATAACAGGTCCTGCATGACATCAATAGCTGTTCAATGGGATAAAGCGAAATGTCTTACCATGTTCTTTGTGTAACTGTTGGAAGGTTGCACACTCATCTGCCTTGACGTTGTGATACGTAATCCATAGTCGCGTGACACTACCCCAGAAATTACCAGGGAATTTCGCCAGCGGATGAAAGAACCGATACTTGACAATCTGATAAACAACACAAAAAACAATGTATCCAACACCCAACAGGGCGACATTCACAAAGCTAAGCACAGCCATATTTGTGTCACTTTGTCACATGCAGGAAGCTGAGCCAATTGTTGAGAACGAGAAAATAATCAAACTCGCAGCCAGGGGATATACCTGATATGTAGGAGTGATCGACAATCAGGCATAACATTTGGCCATTTAGGCTACTCGTCAATCCCCCCACGGTCTGTACAATGTTATTTCCATTATTGCGCAAGTGGCCGATCTCTTTCCAAGGATGTCGTGAGGCCCGTGATTGCTGCTCCATGCTATGCATATGCAGAATAGTGGATTCCTTTGATGAAACCCTCGCCTTCGGTACGACGGGCTGCGACAATGCTCCGCTTGAGACCTGTTGAAGATCTTGGCTATATTTAATTATTATGCGCCTTTTCTTGGCCGCGAAATGCTCACAGAAAACTCTGCCAATATTTTCATTAAATTACAATATCTTGCTTCTTGTTAGTATAACACTAGGTCTGAATCATAATGCATGTAGTAGATGTAACGGCCAACAAACCTTGTGGGGTATGTAGCAGTAGGTCATGATTCGGCCTAGTAACGACGACGGAGATCATTAACGGTGATTGACCCTTTGACTTACCTGAAAATGACTTATAATCCCGGTTTAGGTAACAAACCAACAGACTTGACTTTGACGGGCTAGGCAAACTCGACAGGAACCTCCTCCCCGAGGATCTGCAAGCGTTGATAAAATTTTGATCCTAGTACGTTCCACATTCGTCTAGGGCTGTAACCGTGATCGCCATACGCGGCTGTAATACCAAATCTCCCAGCTTTCAGGAATTCTTACTACTACTCAATAATTGACATGTGACCACCAGTCTACGGTAAATATTGGCAGCATGGTTCCTGAGGCGATGTTCCGAGATCGTGGTAAAGGGGAAGTTTGATGATCCTTCAATCCCCTGAGGCCTGGCCGTATTCATGCGCTCGGAAACTCGGTTACTGAATGATATGATGTGAAAGTGGTTCATTGTGGAGCATTAGCTCCAGTTTATGTTGGCTGGAGAAGTGCTTTCTTTTTTTGGATCCACAAGTGAGAAAACATGACTGATTTCCTGGCTCTTCGCGAAAACGAGTCATGTACCATGTCGATTGAGCGAAGGAACAGGTAAGTGGTTGGTGAAACAATAGTTGTGAGACAATGAAGACAAGCCGGTAGGCTAGCATACGCCAAAAACGGGCCGCTGCTGATAGTTCCGGGTAAAGAACAGACAAAAGAGAAAACACGTGGAAGAACCACGTCATGATTTCCCGCACAGACGGAAACGTTACAGGTCAAATTCCACTGACCGGGGGTTGAATTCTACGGACCAGTATCCGACGCTCCGTTCCTCGGTTCCTACATCCTAGCGGCCAATCATTCCCCCATCTCCACTTGAAACGGGGAAAATGTTCCTACACTTCCCCTGAAGATTACGGAATCTCCTCTCTTCTCTCAACCAATCTGACTGAAGATCTTTGCTCTTGGCGTGTTCTCGGCACTCCTCCTATCACGAAAATTTCGTCTGTGCTAGGTCTAAATTCGCAAAGATTATCATAGGACAAACACCTATCGAGTCAACTGAAATGAAATGCCGGCTGTCTGTCTCAGTTGGATGCGGCTACCTCCTCTTACATAGTAAGATGGGGTCTTCCATTTAAGTGGACGTGATGTTCTGTGTTCAGTTGAGGAATTGAGTTTCCATCCATCCACACTCGCAAAGATGGCTGAGGTTGAATCACAGGGTGCGACGGTTAATTCCGTGGCTATTACCTTTGCTGTTATTAGCTTTCTTGCTGTTGTTACGAGATTATGGGCGAGGACGTTTATTGTTAGGTCTTTGGGCGCTGATGATTGTAAGTCTTTACTCCACTGGTTGGGACCTGGACTAACAGTTGCAGACTTAATTTGCGTTGGAGCATTACTATCCTGGTCCTTTATCGGCTGTACAATAGCTTGTGAGTATTCCATCAGTCATCAACTGCATTCACTAACAATAGCAGCCGTCGAGCATGGCCTCGGTAGTCACTACACAGACGTAATCCAACGCGGCACACCAAACTTCATAGCTTACCTCCAAATCGTCTGGCTATCCTCCATCTTCTACAACGCCTGTCTCGGCTTCATTAAGATCTCTGTCCTAGCACTCTACACGCGTCTCGGCGACAAGACCCTCCGAAAGGCGGCCTTCTTTATGATGGGGGTTGTTGGATGTCAAGCTGGGGCGAATGTCTTGGCTTGTATCTTCCAGTGTTCGCCTGTACCGGCAGCCTACGATATCACAATATTGCCTGCAGATAAGACGTGTATTGATATCAATGCCTTTTATCTAGCGAATGCTGCTGTCAATATTATGACGGATATTCTTACGTATTCGTTGCCGATTCCGCTCATTGCTAAACTTCGTGTACCTCGACGACAAAAGATTAGCTTGGGTATTATCATGTGTCTCGGCCTCTTGTAAGTTATTCCATCTGTCCTCACAAGAACTTATAACTAACAATATGTAGTGCCTGCGTATCCTCCATCATCCGAATCACCTACATCCCCAAAATGCTAGTATCCAAAGACACCACCTGGGCAATCTCCGACGCCATGTACTGGTCCGTCATCGAAACCAACATCGGCATTCTCGCCGCCTCAATCCCCTCCTACAAAGCTATCGCCAAGAAATACGCTCCCCGTCTTCTCGGCAGTTATGGCGGCTCCAGCAACCGCAAGCTTTCAGGCTTTAAACAGATGCCTGTTGAGCTTCGGGGAAACGGCATGAGCGGTAGCAATGCGCCCAAGTCTACCTTTGAGACCAAGATCAATCATGGATTGGAGGATAATAGTAGCGAGGAGATACTTGTAATGACTCACGGTGGTATTGGGGTTAAAACGGATATTACCTTCCAGTATGAGAACAACCTGGAGAACGGCACGGGTACTCACAGAGACTCAAGGCGATAGAACTTAGATGGTCGGAAGTGCGTGCTGCTTAGACCTTAATAAAGAACGCCTTTCATCATAATCCAAGCATCTTGTCTCAAGACATATAATTCCACTAAATCTAATATCCCTCTCTACTCCAAAAGCTGCCCTACATATCGTACACCAACACCATCTTCCTAGCTGTAATCATCCCACATAAATTGCGCTCGCAAGTTTGGCTTTGTAACCTTCTCGACCCATTTTGAGCTAGGGACATAATACCAATTATCCCGCTCAGCCTGTTTCCCTTTATGCAGATTCTGAAACGTCACTGTGCGGTCCCCTTTCGTGACCTTCACAGGGTCGTACTCGAACCAGCCCTTTCTCTGCTTCAAACCCGACCCAATAACATACGTGAACGGAGATATCCTGAATTCGTTCAGTTTATAGTGCTTTGCCCAGACAAACTCCCCAGAGTCAGAAACATTGTCCATAAAACCCTCGATGACGTTCCTCAGAACCATGTCATGGTATTCCTTGGGCCAGTCTGGTCTGGGAAATAGAGTTTGCTCATGATCAAAGATCAGTGTGGTCAAGTTCTTTGCGCCTGAGAGAGCTCGAAGCATTTCGTCCTGTGGCGTGTTAGCACTTAAACAGTAAAAGAAGGGAAGATTGATGGATTACCCTGTTATCCCCTGAAGGTGCAAACTCCAAGACACGAAGTCTGGGCAGATTCTTGATAAGGATCTTGACTGTGGCGGCTGGAACACAAGGAACTTTGAACCTGCCTGAGAGCCCTCCTCTGTAGTCGAAGCGCAGGATTTCCAAATCTTTGTGCTTCAGAATGGTCTGCTGGAGTCGTCTTGATAGTCCAGGATTTGATTCCACAGCGCTGTTATACGTGTTATAATTGTGGATTTCCAAGCAGATCAGGCTATCAAACGACGAAATGAATCGGTAAATGCCCTCCAAATGCACTTCTGTCTCGGCATAACTTTGTTCAAGCAAGTCTCCTCTCATATCAATCGACAGCTTTCGTAGATGAATATCCTTATTGTCGGTCTTTTTGAACAGGTCCTCGAGATATTTGAAGAATTCTAGGTGCCCACCACCGGAATCCGAGCGCGTCTTTCCGAAATTCATAAGTTTGAGCTCTGTAAGCTTCAAGAAGTCAATAGCTCGAGTAAGACTCGGCATAAGGTCCATGAGACCATACTTGCACTTGAATTCTACATCCGATAGAGAAAATGATCTCAAAGCGGTGAAATCGGGTGTTTGTTGCCAAGTGTCTGGATGGCGAGCTTTGACATCGTCTTCCCAATTGCTCATAAATCTAGACCAGCTCCCCCCAGCTGAGATCTCCAGCGTCTCAAGGGTTGATAATGAGTTGAGAAGCACCGCTGAAAGGGCTTTTTCGCCGTTAACCATAATGTCACCCCAACCCCTCTCCGTGGCGCGAAGGTGTTGGAGGTTACTGATCTTGGCAAGCGGAATAACGGCTTCCTCATCAATACGACTCCCACCCCAACCATACCCGCTGTAGCTTATTTGTAAAGCTTTGAGATTCTTCTGTGCCGCGAGACTCTCCGCCATGGATACGGTGAGGTCATGTCCATCGAAGACCTCCAGATTATGCAAGTTCTTCATAACCTCTTCCAGATATCTCATGACCATGGGTTTGTGCTTCTTGCCTGGATCGATATGGCCGATAATCATCTGGCGGACAAAATCGGCGCATGGCGGCACGGCATCTGGGTCAAGACGCGTTGAGAATTTCTCTTGCTGTCCCTTGTATTTGCCTTCTTTCTTGAGCTGCTTTTTCTGGGCTATGCTCAGATGGGGTTCAATGCGGCGGATGACATTGGGAATGTGTGCCCAAAAACCCACAGAGACGGAGATGCGCTTGTGAAGGATAGAGGAGACGAGGGCGTAGTATCTCTTGGAGGTGCATGCCAACTTGACCATACTTGGCTTATCCCTAACCTGGGCTTTTGTGAGCGTGATGAAGACGACTAGCAGGATAAAACACCGACATTTTCCAGAATGAGTTGTAGAATTTCTGCAGGAAGGACTGATAACTTGTCATCCGGCGCCTCGTCTGAGTCGACCGGAAGGCTCGTGCTGCTGGCATTCTTGTTGGACTTTGGCTTCTCCTTAGAAGGTACAGCGACCTTGGCCTTCTTTGCCGTGACGACTTTCGTCGTCTTTTTCACCTCCTCATCCCCCGAGGCCTTGCGCTTCCTGGTCGATAAGGTGACAGGTGCAGGTGCAGCCTTGGCCGCCGAAGCAATGTTCCGAATTCTTGTGCTTCTTCGTGGTTCCATCTTGCTTTGAGTAGTTAGAGTATGGAGTATGTTATTTTGAGAAAATGCAAAAGAGGATTGTTAACAGGAAGAAGGAGATTAATAAATACCAAAATTATGCTCGAGCGATGTTGGTCGTTAGCGGGCTGACTAAATGTAGATGATTGGTCAGTACCTCACGCTAGGCCGCTGCAGCCTAGCTTTCATATCCGCTGTCCCACTCGTCTCAATCGGGCTATCGCCGGCCGATAGAGCACATAATTTCATTCAAAAAGACAAAGCATGTTGGACAAGTGTACTGTGTTTTTGTTAATACTTTGGCACACTACAGAAGGCAAACACTATATTTGAGCCTTCCAGATAATTCTTTGTGTGGAATTACTATCTGTTATATTACAATCAGTTGATGGAAGCTCGGATGCCGTTAAGACTCCTAATATCTAATTTTAGTCCACTTTTTATCTCAAAACGATTCCGACCAACATCCCCAAAAGTCTCATTCTGCTTCAATTGCGGCACCGCCGAAATTTACAAACCGCCAATCGCAGTAGAGCCAGCAGAGAAGTTATCTGAGACTCAGCCAAGAGCCCTGCAATTTCACCCAGGTTCTTCGAGACCTCGTCAAAAGCCACAATAGCGACTAGGTTCTGCCTTGCATAACAGTGGCCATGTGTTGGCCCTTTTGGGATTAGTGGCATTTCGCGGTTAGTAGGCGGTGGACATAGGGTAGAAATTCAAGGTCATCCCTTGCTCATGTTTCAAAGCATGGATACGTCTCTACATATGTTGCTAGACGGCATCTGCAACTCTAAACTTTAATTCAATTGAATTTTTGGACGATACTTAATAAGGCTTTATTTCAAGGTTTTCCCCTTCGAAATTCGCTGTTTAAACCATTGCTGAATGGTCCGACGTTCCTGAATACAGACAGCTGTAGGGTAGCTGTATGTAAGGGCCACACTATAAAAGACTAGTGCTGCCATTTAAAGCCTCGATCTCTCCCTGCAGATCAATGTCTAAGACAGTTGGCGCCACGCAGTTGAACAAATTCCAATAATCGTGCCTCTAAGCTACTTAACAATGGTGAGAAGACTCGCCCCTTACACATTGTCTCAGCCTCTTAAACGGTTAGTGCCATTTTTAGGGGTTGAAGTCCACCAACAGCTTCTTATGATGATAAATACGTGGCATTTCCGTAGATGTTGCGCATCTTTTAAACTGTCGAAGCCTGGAGCATATGTCGAGGCATTGGCGACCATTTATTTCTTTTTGTTTCCAACATGACTATTAACTTGGTTATCCCCCAAGCCCATAGAGTCCCTTCTGCGGTTTATGTCTTTATCATCTTTACTTTATCGTTCATGCTCTTGTTATCATCAGATTGGCTACCAACTGATCCCACTTCTGATGATGGCGACCGAAAATTCGCCTTTATCGTACCCGCCACTTCGCCACACCCTAATCTCTGCAAAACCATAATCAGCGCAATTGCCCTCGGTTACCCAAGTCCAGTTATCGTCAATTGGGGCGTAAACCATCGCTCTATCACAAAATGGCATGGAGGACAGAATCTAATAAAGATACCCGGTATCGTCAAATATCTCGATGCCGCTATGCATCCTGATGCACATCCTTCCGAGAGGTTACGCGAAAATGATCTTGTGCTTATTGCCGACGGTTATGATATTTGGTTCCAACTCCCTGCGCAGGTTCTTCTTGAACGATATCACAAGATAAACAGAGAAGCCAACGAGAGGTTACACAGACAATGGAATAGAAGAGGTCCGATGCCGATGAAACAAACCATCCTCGTCGCAGCTGGAAAAAGGTGTGCCCCTACCCGTCCTGATGCCGGCGGAAACTTGCGGTGCGACGAATGGCCCCAAAGCCCACTACGATCAGATCTCTACGGCCCTGAAACAGAGAAGAACGAGACATATCATCAAAAGGTTCGACCGAGATGGATTAATGACGGCGTGTACATAGGTCCTGCAGGCGACATGAGACGCTTGTTCCGCCGCGCCCAAGAGAAATTCGAGAAGGGGGCTTGTCTGGGCTATCACATGTATAGTTCTCAGGCTACCTCTGGAGAAGTTATGGCCGAACAGGAAATCTGGAGAACATGGACGAGGGAAAACAAAATGCCGAGGTTGAATATGCTGGACCTTATGGCGAGCAGTCTTGAGTTCCACACACGTCTTGACTATGGCCTGGAGATATCAGTGCAGACCATGTGGACAGAGGATCTCGACGGGTCGATGGATGGAGATTTTGTCAAACTGGGCGATCAATCCGTTATCGACGAACGCTCAAAGGCTTTGGGTATTGTACCAACGCGTTTGCAAGGTCTCCCGGATGACATCAAAGCGGTAAAGAATCCACTGAGCGACTTGGTACCTGGAGCGAATTGGACCGATATGCCACTCTACGCTGATTTTTACTCCGAGTCGGTCCCTGTGATTCTTCACCACAACGGCATGTACAACCTAAAATGGAGACGATCTTCATGGTGGGACAAACCGTGGTATTACCAACACCTACGACAGCTGCTCATCTACGGCATGAAACCAAGCCATCCCGACGAACCTCTGGCAACTGTGAAATTAGAGAACGGGCGGGTCAGGTACTGGGCTTTGTCGGCAGAGGAAGAAAATCGATATCCACGGCGTTTTAAGGAGACGGCGACAGAGAGATTGGAAAAAATGAAGTTTGGGAATATTTGTAGACATAAGAAGAAGGCCCCCAAGGGACCCAATCAGAAGTGGTGGGAGGAGGTTTTTCGTGATACTGGAGGGCCATGGAGATTGGGGTGAGTTTCTCTACAGTACTCCCCAAACGGTGGACAAGTAAACATTAGTGGACAGTTAATACAATCCGTTAAAGAAGTTCCTGAGTTTCACATGTAATGCAGGAATACATGCAAATTATGCTGATATCTAACTAATGGTAGATAACCCACAACAAGCCGCTTAATGCCATTACAGTTTAGGCGTGTCAAAAGCACCATGGCGACCCGCTCCTCCGCTGAACTTGGCTGCTCCGCGCACACTCTCAGTAGTAATAACCTTAATTCCTTCTTCAAACTCATTCCTCAGGGCATCTTCAAAGGAGGACGCATTATATGCCGTATAATAGCAATTAGACCTATCCACATTCATGCAGTTCTGCGGAAAGACAAGCAACTGCTTGGCGATCTTTGTTGCCTCTTCAAGCGCCTTTCCTCTACCGACCACCCGGTTTGCAAGGCCCATCTGAAGAGCCTCAGCAGCAGAAACTCCTCGACCAGTGAGGATCATATCGAGAGCCCGGCCCAAACCGACAATAGCCTGGAGACGAACAGTGCCTCCGTCGATAAGAGGGACACCCCAGCGACGGCAAAAGATACCAAAGACAGCATCCTCCTCAGCAACACGGATATCGCCAAGCAGAGACAGCTCAAGTCCACCAGCAACAGCATAGCCAGACACGGCGCTGATAACCGGCTTTTTGATCTGCATGCGGGATGGGCCAATGGGTCCAATGTTACGACCCTCAACCTTGTGGCTGGCGTCGATAATAGGTCCCTTGTAGCCAGGCTCTCCAGTATTAAATTTGGCAACCTCATGAAGGTCAAACCCAGCGCAGAACGTTCCATGGGCGCCGTAAAAGACGCAAACCTTTTGATTAGGGTCGCTCTCAAAGTCCAGGAACGCAGCTGTCAGCTTGCGACCGGTAGGACCATCGATGGCGTTGCGACGATGCTCTCGGTTTATGGTGATTGTGGTGATTCCATCCGGGCTTTTGGCGACCTGGACAGCGTTTGGCTCGGTATCAGTCATGTTGAAGAAAGAGGAGTGTTCAAAGCTTATGTGGTGACGGTACTGGTGAATATCGCTTGGGTGGTATAACGAGAGAGCTCTAACCATGAGATGAAAAGGCTGATGAGCATGGAATGGGGTTTTTAATGTTGGCTGATCGGGCTTCGAAGCCGAGGGCTAGCATTGCCGGGAGTACTGTGTTGGTTGCCGCCTCTAGCAGCTACGGACCGATCGGCTAACGATGATAATGACGAATTTCCACGGCCCAAAGTCCTGAAATCCCACCGAGGTCGTCGGTAATGATTCTTTGAGACCCTTGTCTCCTGAACGTAACCGGGGAAATCCACGGAGGTGGCGGGGAAAGCCTAGGGAAAGAGACAGGTGTACAGTGCTTATATTGGATGGTAAGACCACGGTGTACTAAGCTAGGTATGGTGGGTAAATAGAGCCAGTTGCTTTGGAAGGCATTAAGGTATTCCAATCGGCGGACGTATTAGCCAGCCTTTTTCTGAGTCGCCTTTTGATAATGGGCGCATATGTTTCTGGGAGGAAAATTACGGCAGGTAGTCCGACTCCCAGCAAACCGAATTCAATCCAAAAGGTGACCCGCCAGTGTACTTCAGACGTGAAACCGGATATAATAGGTCCAAGCGTAAGCCTATAGTCGTCGCCGCCATGAAGTAGGCCATAGACCTCCCCAGTTGCACAGAGATGGCCCACTTCCCGAGAATGAAGACAGCCCTTGTAACACTCTCAAGTTTGAATAAGTGAAATTAACAGAGCGAAACTCAGGAGTCGCAGCTCGACTGGGGTGGGGACGGTCAAGCCGTCCCCACCCGGGAGAGATACCCCACTCCGGCGCGGGGGCGGCGAGAGTGGCCTTCCCGTGTAAGCTTAGGGCGCGTCAGCGTGTATTTGCAGTGACAGGGCAAACGAACGTAGTCGACATTGTAGAATATCGACCGAAACCGGAAACACAGAAGGTCTATGGCGTATTTGAACCTGTGAGGTCAGTCATGACATCACCATCGAGAAAACTCTAGAACATACTGTACTGTCCGTATCGGCGCCCTAAACGGCATGGCTCTCATTGTCTATAGGTGGGCCACCGCCACAGGGAACGATATCGAAGACCGACAAGCGATTTTCTCTACGTATTGAATAATCAGCCGAATCATACCAAGGTTAATAACCCAATGGCAATGTATTAAAGGCTGGACATTCCTGGGTTATCCAAACGGGTCTGCCTCCATCCATTGTGCTATTATTCCTCTTTTAATACCCTATTACAACATGTCAAAGCTACTCGAGACATTAGATAACATCGACAAGCTCCGGCCTGTACCATCTCAGCCGGGGATTGTTTGTGCCGACGATGAAACTCAGCACGATGCTGTGTTTGAAGAGATGCATGAGGGAGGGCCCGACTATGTGCCGTTGCTGCGTTAACGGGATGGGCCGCTTATGTCATTGGGACCCTTAAACATCGCCATCGTGATGTATATGGCCTTGACGACGCAACTAGGTTGATGTTCGGTCGCATTGGCTGTG
The DNA here is from genome assembly GCA_013184415.1 of Fusarium concolor. Lineage (NCBI taxonomy): Eukaryota > Fungi > Ascomycota > Sordariomycetes > Hypocreales > Nectriaceae > Fusarium > Fusarium concolor. The sequence continues at coordinate 36,537 of JABCJY010000612.1, forward strand.
GCCTTTGGCTTTGGCAGTATCCGTACACTCGGTCACATCAGTTGGTTGGCATGGATTGGGCTGGCGTCTATTGTTATTTCTTGTGACGATTCACTCTATCTCTAAGTTTTTAATTCAAGACACCTAACTGCCAATACCAAGACGCATTGGATGACTTGGCTGGGCTGCACATTTGGCATTAGCCTTTCGGCATACATCATGGCTAGTGCCATCCCGATTTTTTGTTCTCTTACTTCTCTTATCGGATCTCTCTTTGGAAGTCTTATGTCGTTTCAGTTCATGGGTTTTAAGTGGATCTATGATAATTGGTCTGCTGGGAAGTAGAAACCGTCGACGAGGTGGATTGTCGTAGCCTGCTGGGCTGGCTTTGTCATTATTATAGGAACTTTCCTTATGGTCGGTGGGACATACGGCTCGGTTGATAGCATCATTGATTCCTATCGTGCATCTGGAGGGTCGGCTGCTTGGAGTTGTGCCGATAACACGAATACTAGTTAGAAAACATGGCGGACACTCCTAGTGTTAATATATTATTTATGGAGAAGCGATTCGTGAAAGATGATGTTCTTGATGTCAAAGAAAATTCTGTAGCTTAGTACATTACTTGTCAGTTTATTTTTAGGTTGCGAAAGAGCGCCGTTAGATACTGTATCAATGGCGGACACGAATCCACTTCTAGTACAATTTTAGTCATTAGTCATATCGATGTCATTTACGGAGTAATTTGACACTTCGAACCCGAGTTCCGCCGCCGTGGTAAATCCCCACCCCCCGCATCGCATCTGCCCGGTTGCTTACTGTGCCGTCGATTAATGACTGTATTCTGCAGAGGCCGACGTCAAACGATCAGATTAGGAAGCGTTGGTGGTACCTTTACTCGGACGATTTCGCCCAACTACTAATATGAACGGCCGACCATCTAAGCGCGTCCGCCAAGCGTGCCAGAATTGCAGGTACAGGCTCCCTCGCTACCCTCCAGTCCACCTCACACGGCACCCCAATAACGCTAGCTTGAGGGCAGAGGGAAGTAGCTTACATAATATTTAATGAACTTACAGACGCAAGAAGACGCGATGCTCTGGCGAACGACCAATCTGCGCCTTCTGTGCAAGGCTCGACCAAGACTGTCAATATGATGACACCTTGTTTGCTCCAGTGCAAGTCTTAAATTCGGATGTCGAACCTACTCCGAGGCCAATAGCGCCTATGACAACAGCTGGTGTCAATGTAAGAGGCTCAGGCTCGGGCTCTCCCAGCCTAGGTGCCGGGGCTGGCTGGTGCATCCGAGCTAACTTATCTCCCAGGGCCCTACCATGGCTGCTAGACTTTCGACGATTGAATCACAGATGGCAATGCTAGAATATTCAGGGTTACTACTAAGTCTATACCTTATATCTTTGATTCACTTGCTAACCTACTAGGGATGAAGTTCATATCCTTTGTCTGTCGGTAACCTAGACAACCCCCAAGCCGAGTGGGACAGACCAGCTATGACAACACCAGGCCATGCATCGCTCGCTTCCTCAGATAAGAGCAATTTCGCTACCCTTCCTACTCCGGAAATAGTCCAATCACTGATCAACACTTACTTTGAATTCTGCCACTGTCAGCCTTACTGTTATTTCCATGAGGAAAGCTTCCGCCGTCGGCTTACTGAAAATACTTTACCTACCTGGCTCCTTTTTGCTGTCATCGGCACAGCCTCAGAGTTCTCAGACGAGCCGTTTTTTCAGGGTGAACAGACCAGAGCTTCAGATTGCTATGCCTCGCTGTCATGGAGAGACATCTCCAACAAAATGTTTCAAGAAGATGATTTCATAGACTTGAATGCAGTACAGGCAACCAATCTGCTTTCAGTGGTCGACTTTAGTGGTGAGTCCCCATGGAAATGACTTTTTCTCGGATCTTCCCCGACGCTTTTTATATCCAGCTCAATCGCTTCCATTATTACACAGATCTACTAACAGTATGCCTGGCCGAGTAATAGCGGGAAGATATAAACAGGCATGGGTTAAAATTGGACTCGCTGTACGATTTGCCGAAGCTCTAGACCTACTCTCAGAGCCAGACCCAAAATTGCCAATCTGGCAACAGGAGGAACATCGAAGAACCTTCTGGTCCGTATACCTCCTCGACAGGATTGTTTCCTGCAGCCCAGAGCGCACTCCGACCATCCAAGATGCCGACTGCACTCTAGGTCTTCCCGTCGATCCTAGGAGCTCTGCGCATATCTCTCATGCTGAGAATCATACAACGCTCGCATGCTTGGTTGAGCAAATTGACGACATGAGCAAAGTGGGATACTCTGGCTTTTTGTGTCTCATCGCCTCGACTCTTGGGAGAATTCAGAGAAATAGCTTGCGGCGATCGGTGCCTGCGGGCTCGTATCCTCCCTGGAACTCTCGGAGCGAGTTTGCGTCGATCTACAGCACCCTTTTGACGTTTGAGTCGTACTCTCCAGCGGCCCTCACTGATTTTGACAGTGTTCTTGAACTCGAGAGCATGAAGCTAGGACAGGAGCATAACAGCCGTTCCCAGTTAGGTGTCCTGGCATCGTCTCATGCACTCTATTACCTTTGTCAATGTCTCCTGCATCACCCCTTTCTAATGCGCCATCGTCTACAATCCGTGAAAGTGCCAATCCCACCGAGCTTTCTGGCGGATATTTTGAGGCGTAGCCGAAGCAATGCAATGAGTCTAACACTCTTGCTGCAATCGCTCTTACAAAGGCGGCTTTGTCTTGCTAGTTCCATTGGCTATTGTGCAGTCGTTGCTGGCAGCATCCATCGTATCTTTGGGTTTGACAATGACCCTTCTGTTCGAGACTCAGCGCAGAAGTTCTTCAAACTCTCCTCAGACTTCTTGCAAAATGCCCCAGTTCGCTGGAGGCACTATCCACGCATGGTGAGACCATGTCCCTTCTCAGTATACACAGTAGTCGAAACTAACCATATACTTCCTCGGTGGGCTTCTTAGGCACAAGCACTGGCAAACTTCAACCCGGACCCAGTAGAGACAACCGCCATGATTAATCCATCTTTGTGTACAAGTCTTCCTCCACATCCGAATGCGGATGAGATATGGACATTAATCGACTATGGGAGGTTGTCACAACATGTAAGAGAACCAACAACGTCACAACAGGGGACTACACCGCCTGGAAATATCGACCTGTATGACTGGACGCAGATTCTAGAGACACCTGCGGATTGGATTGAATAAGCGAATGGTATCGACAGATATGAGCCTATTAGAATATCAGAATATTACGGATTGAAAAATAGCCTAGCCATATTGTCTTTTTCTGTTCCTAAGGATCGCCCGGTCTTGCCCATGGTCCAGAGATGATACTCATCAGCCCGGAAGAAGGTGGTGACGGTCGGACAGATTGAGTCGCCCAACTCTAGGTACAGGAACGGGATGGAAACAAGGTTGAAAGCCGATACCGGGTTCGACACTACTACGCAGGGCTCATTCTGCATCTTATATGACTTTTTTAAGTACCTATTCCCGTAAACTGGGCTGGGGCTGTTCTCCATTTTATGTGACTAATGGAAAGCTCTTAGGCGTTCGCCCACACGATTCCGTAGCATGGATATTGTGTTACGGCCTAGCAAATTTTATTGGAATTCGTGTTGTGGGGACGGCCCAGGCCGTGCTACACAAAGAATCGAACAGCATCAGCCCCCCATCAAGTTAAGATGACAAGAGACTACAGAGGGATATTTACTTGCTAGATCAATAGTTCATTCGCAGTAGGATTCGCGATTCTGTAAGAACTGCATTACTCCTTCGCCCGTCTTATCTTCCATGACACCTCAGAAACCGGGCCTCAACTCATCAATCCACTCGAAAAACTTCAACAATACTGCCGCACTGCAATTCCCAGATGGAGGCTTTACCACCGACAAACGATCGAGACACTATCGACGCTTGGGATAAGATACTCGATATCGATTCCATATTTAGCGACGTTGTTTCTCACATTCCAACCCACGAGACCCTCCACGATCACGACACGCAAAGCTTCGGCAGCGTCCATTCCTTATCAGAGCCAAGACCTATCCCGCTACAACATCAATACTCTTCCCATACAACACCTCCAGTCGATGACATAGGCTCATTATGCTCAGCTCGGCTGGTTGGTGGCGCCACGACAGGCTTTGAACAATTCACCCCTGGTAATGACGTGCTGAGTCGATACCAAATATCATCCCATTTTCCAGAAATAATTGAGACCGCCGAAGGGCCGGTTCGCTCCACAAGCGCTCCTCAGCTGGGTCGGGCCTTCGAAGCTGAATGGAAGACACCTTCCAAGGTTGGGAAGCGGCTTCCCTCCGGATCGAGTAGAATTCTCAAGTCCTGGCTTGCAGACCACATTCACCAGCCCTACCCTACTGTCCGAGATGTGGAGCTCATACAAAGGCAGACTGGTCTTACCAGACAACAAATTAGCGATTGGTTTAGAAACACTCGTCGACAACGGAAAGCCCAAGCAACAAGACCACCCTTGCGATACACCCCACAAATCGATCCCAACACAACCAAGCTACATGAGCGAATGGTAGGATTTCAAGATATGAGCCCCCTTCAGCGGTGGCAGAATTCACCGCCTGAGCACGAGCCTGCTGTAACGTCTGCAATCGCCCAGGCGGTTTCTGGACTGCATGACCCCAACGACATCTCCATCCCACTGGGTAATACCCCTTCTGTGGGATCATGGCGAAACGACTCATCTGCAGGCAGCGCAGCTACATCGCAAGTGAGCAATAGCTCAATGGGTTCTGCCTGGTCTGACGATTCTCGACTGTCATACGGAGCGCTCGATCAACGGAAAAGGGTCAACAAACGCAGAAGGCGTCGGCCTTGGGTGTCTCAATCCGAAAAAGCAAATTCTCTAAACCCAATCTGCCATCCATTCCAGTGCACATTCTGCACAGAAACCTTCAAAACAAAACATAACTGGAAACGCCACGAGAAGTCTTTACACTTATCGCTGGAGCAATGGGAATGTTCACCACACGGGCCAACCTTTCTGAACCCTTCCGGCGAGCTTGCTTGTACGTATTGCGGACAGGCCAACCCTCACCCTGAGCATCTGATGGGACATAATTACACCGCTTGCCAAGATCGCTATCCAGAAGAGCGCCTGTTCTACCGGAAAGACCATCTCCAACAACACATTAAGCTGGTGCATGAGGCGAAATTCATGAAATATCAAATGGAGGAGTGGAGACGTGAGATAGAGAATTTACGTTCTCGATGCGGCTTTTGCGACATTGTCATGAATACCTGGATTGATCGGGTTGACCATCTAGCAGAGCACTTTAAGCAAGGAAAGTCAATGGTTGATTGGAAGGGGAGCTGGGGCTTTGAGGATCATGTGCTCGATATGGTCGAGAACTCTATGCCTCCATGTATGTTGTTTGCCATCCCTCGTCTCTCACATCGTGTTTTGGTCAGTTGCTTACTGAAAACTGACTATAGATCTGATACACTACGAGCGAAACTCACCTTGGCCTTTCACAACCCAGCAAGGGCCAGTCGAGACACCTATAAACGCCTTCGAGCTGATCAAACTTGAGCTGGACTACTGGGTGAACCACGCAAACGCTGGAAATAGTTTACCATCAACCCAGGAACTCCAGCTCGAGAGTTGTTGTATTATCCTTGGTTCCGAGACACTGTCCAAGCATCCTGGTGAACCAGGTCCGTCTTGGCTCCGAGATCTGTTGATGTCGTCCCAAGAGATGGTGAAGAAAGCCCGCATGCGCCACAGAAAGAACGACTTGAAAACTCGGATCACGCAGCTTCGAATCCATGGAAAACGAAACATCTTCGAGACTTGTGCCGCAGAGGCTCAACTGCAGAAGTTTGTTGACCCGTCGGCAGCCAAGAGCTTACTGGTTGGAGCGATCGAACTCCAGCTTGAGGCTGCCCGAATTATTTCCCACATGGACTCATCATCGTCAAAACCTTCGATCGCCTTCACGCACTTTTTGCACGAACTTGTTTTCGCGTCAACACAGTGGCTTCTCCCTTTCCGTGCACGCGCGAATCTGAACGGAGGAGGAAGCATATCAGATCTTACGAGCATGTTTGAGGCTCCTGAAGTCGACATATCGGCGGCTGAGAATGCGGAAGTTGAGTTTTGGGGTCAAGATAAAATATGCGACACAACAAACGAGGATTCCGGCTCAACTATGCTGAGGGACACTTTCAAACCCTACATTCAGGACGATGGTAACTGTTACAGGCGCCTCACCAGAGAACTGTCGCGTTATGTGTCGAGCACACTATCTCCACGGAACCCAGCTATGCACACTCCTTCGGATGGAGAGCTTCAGCATCAAGCGAGATGGATTATGTTTGAGGAGTAAGTCGATCCCCACTTTATACGGCATGAGGATGGCGGACGCTGATAACAATTCTAGCGACGATCCATGGAATCAAACTCCGGCTGACAATCCCAACTGGTTGCAAGACTTTAAAAGAACGGTTGGCTTGCTCCCTACAAGTTTGCAATAAGGTGTGCTATCTCTCAGTAGACTAGCTAGCAATAGACAAACGCAGCCTAAGCCTGTGAATATTCTGTAAGGTGAAGGGTTTTCAAGACTCAAGCCAAAGGCGCGGTTAACACGGTTATTGTGGGGGACCTTCTAGCGTGGCTGACTTGCAGGGCGTAGATTTGCGCCTTTCACGCCCTTCACTAACCGGCCTTATCCGTACGACATTTGAGGGGACTCAGACTCTGTTCAGCCTGTATTAAATGTAACCCCTGCCTGAATACCTTCCCTGGATATAACTTATCACGTCTTCGATCCATCCCGCACAAACCCCAAGATGAGAGTTGGCTTCTTGGGACTCGGCATGATGGGCACCCCCATGGCCCTTAATCTTTGCCGCAAGTTCCCTGTCATGGTCTGGAACCGAAGTGATTCCAAATACAGCGCTCTCATAGAAGCTGGGGCCACCGTCGGCAAGACGCCCTCCCACGTGGTCCAGCAATCCGACTTTATCTTCACGATGCTCTTCGACGGTCCCTCCATTCAATCCATCATCGATTCCGACAGCGACTTCATCAAGGCCATCCGTGGCAAGACGCTTATAAACACAAGCTCGGTATCTGCTGAGTTCAGCCACAAGCTTGCCCAGCAAGTTCACGAGGCGGGCGGCAACTTCATCGAGATGCCTGTGAGCGGGAGCAAAATTCCAGCTGAGCAAGGACAACTAGTTGGCATGATCGCCGGCGATCCTGTCGTCGCGGACAAGATCAAACCAGTAGTCGAGCCCATTACTAGTACCGCTGTATACTGTGGCCCAATTGGCTCGGGTTTGAAGGCAAAGTACTCGGTCAATCTCTTCCTAGTAGCTGTGACGGCTGGACTGGCTGAGTCCATGAACCTTGCCCGAGCTCAAGGTCTCGACCTTGAGGCCTTTGGAAAAGTGTTGGATAGCTGCCCGCTGGCCTCCGCATACTCCAAGGTGAAAATTGCCAAGATACTGAAGGAGGATTGGTCACCGCAGGCTGCGATCAAAGACTGTTATAACAGCACAGAGCTGATAATGTCGGCGGCGCAGGCCATACAGGTAGAGACACCGCTTATTCGGATTTGCAATTCACTGTACAAGGACGCCAATAACCAGGGCTGGGGGGACGAGGATATGATGGCTATCTACAAGCTGTTCGCCGACAGTCCAAACAAACAGTCTTCCGACTCGTAAATAGACTACCCTTACAAGTCAATAACCCTTTAAGTACCTCACATATTGATCCCTCTAGAAGTGTAATCCGCATGACCTGACTCCAATCTCACATGTATGTTTTGTGTTCTGATTTGCAAGTTGTTGTTCAGGAGAGCGGTTTTCTAAGCAGCATATTTTCCTTCATCCTAGAAAATGCCTAGAGAGAGCCAATATTTCAGCATGATTGTATTACGCACTATAGACCATGTTGCACAGATTTGAATGCAATACGGACGATAGCGAAGACGCCAGGGATGTCCATTGCAAATTTTGTGAGCGATGTCTCGTTCCTGATGCTAAACTACAAGAGAACGGAATCCGCTGATTCAACCCTTTTCTTATTCGACGATGTAGCTCCATTCATGTATCTCATCGTCATATTGAATTGCCTCCATCCACTCCTTCATCTTCATAGCAATCTCTCCCGATTCTTCCTTTTCCCCAAGTCCACAGCTAATATCCTGTCCCTTCCATGAAATATTGCGGATCGGACTCACAATAGCTGCAGTGCCAGCACCAAAGGCTTCAATCAGCCTTTTTTCACGCGATGCCTCCTCCAACTCCTTCATTCTATATTTTCGCTCAGACACCTTCCAACCTTCTGGGACAAGTCTTTCACGAGCCAGGGCAAGAACACAGTCACGCGTTACCCCCTCCAAAATCGTGCCATCTAAAGGCGCTGTGACAAGTTCTTTCTGTCCATCCTTGGACTGAATTGCAGCAAACATATTCATAGTGCCAACTTCAGTCACAAGCTCCTCTTCTCCAAAGAGCCACAGATTTTGCTGATGGCCACGACTAGCGGCTTCAGCCTGCGGCATAACACAGGGTGCGTAGTTTGCTCCCAGTTTCTTATCGCCAACGCCGCCTGGCCAAGCGCGTACAGCATAGTTGGTAGCCTCAAGAGAGATGGCCTTGAATCCGGTGGGGTAATATGGCCCGACAGGAGATGCAATGACGAAGAGCATGGCCGAGCTAGGTGGAGCAATGCCGAGAGTTGCTTGCGTGCCAATCATCGTCGGGCGGAGGTAGAGTGAGTATCGCCTCTCATCAGGGATAAATCTCCCATCTATCTTAACCAACTTGACAATGAGGTCGATAAGAGCAGAAGCCTGGAAGGTTGGGAGAGAAATGCGGCTCGCAGACTTGTTGAAGCGGGCCATATTCTTATCTGGACGGAAGAGCCTCAGTTTGCCGTCCTTCCCCTTATACGCCTTCATTCCCTCGAAACATTCGAAGGCGTAAGTCACAGGACCGGGAAC
>JABCJY010000613.1:0-26212 GCA_013184415.1 Fusarium concolor
TGAATTGAGGTCAGCGCTGCTAGGAGTGTGCTATATCGATGAGATGTTGGTAGTAGTGTGTTCTTCCTCGAGGCAGGATATTGTGATCTGGTGTAAATATGATTTGCTTGGAGAAAAGAAACATTGAAGGGTGGAGAGAGACGCAGTTATATAGTCCTTGAGGACTGCAGTCCCTCAGAACACTACCATTACTTACCAGCTGGCCCGTACTAGTGAGGTAACCCCCAAGGTTGTAAGCAAGGTCCAATAAGCAACACCAATGAATAAACGTCCGGCAAGCCATAGGACCGAGGCCAGACATAATGGGAATGAAAATTGATGCCATCTGCCAACTGCATTACAGCTCAGAGAAGTTGGTGGTCAAACAATGCAATGTGAAATCCGCCTCGAGATATCGAGAGTGATACGTTTGCAGGATCAACCCTTACTGACATCATACTGGATACCCAGCTTCGATTGGCAGAGTTACATTCAACGCTGTTGGCCAATGACATTGCAGAGGTGCTGGCTCCGGTTTTCCCTTCGCAGCTGAGGGCTTCGTGCTAGGTTTAGTGTTGACCAATGACAACGCGTTTCTTATAGAAGAGCAAGCAAGTAGCGACAGTGATGTGTGGGGAGACTCGGAGCCCGCTTCTCACAACGCTTCTGCTCACCAATGGCAATAAACGGCTTATACGAGTCACGTATAAGCCATATCTTGTCCTGCTTGGCGTGTCGGATGCCCGAAGCCATATGCTGCGATGCGACAAGCTTGGCGGGTTGATTGGCTATCGGGGATTTGGAAGTGTTGTCGAATGCGAGAGCTTGAAAATGATACCTCTCCAAGACCTCTGAGATCTATCGAAAGATCTGATTTGTCAGTAGTGCTATGTTGACTTTTTTAATTGGCGCGGGCTGGTTTATAGCCCCGCTTCGCTACCCCTCATGTATCTTGCCAACGCACTTGACGCTCCAGCACGGAGCCTCTTTACCACGCCATTAATCTTATTCAGCTGCCTTCAAGCCTTCACACCCTTATCAGAGGCATCACCCCGGGGTATGTATGTATTTCCCTTTCAGCCCTTGCCCAATCACGACCTCTAAGCAGCATCTCCAGGCAGAGATTGGCTATCGGACCAGTCAATTCACATATGAGGTACGTGTAAGCCAATTGTTTTGTCTCAGTAGTTCGGGGTAGTATTCAAAGCGACGTATGACCTCGGCCCCCGGATAATATTCGGTTCCTCCTGCCTTAGGCTTCAATTTTAAAGCAAGACGTTGCAACGCCACTAACGGATAGTCTAAGGTAGGCTGTTGGCAAGCCTGTGCTGGTGATGCAGGAAATAAGCGGATATAGGCGGAGTCACCCGGAAATGACAGGGATAAGATAAGGAAGATAAGCGAATAGCTAGCTTAAGAATACGAACACGGACTATAAAGACACTTTCCAGTTAGATATTATTATTTTGAACGCATCCCCCCTCTTCTCTTCTACAAAGGCACTTATAAGACATGGCTACGTTGCGATGGGGAATGCTCGGAACGAGCTTCATCTCAGACGTCGTCGCCCGCTCCATCCTCAACAGCGAAAACTCCACCGTCGTCGCTGTATTCGGCCGCGATGAGACTCGCTTGATGAAATTCGCAGACAAGCATGGAATCGCCGAGCGATACACATCCATCGATGAGCTGTTAGACAAAGCTTCTATCGATGTCGTATACGTCGGTCTGCCAAACCATATGCACACCCCCGCAGTTCTGGCAGCTGCGAAGCGGGGCAAGGCGATCCTATCCGAGAAGTCTTTGGCGACGACGATGGAGGATTCCAAAGCAATTGAGAAGGCTGTCAAGGATGCCAATGTCTTCTTTCTTGAGGGATTGATGTATCTCACACACCCATTGATGAAGAAGACGCAGGAGCTACTTCTCGATGGCCGCATTGGCACAGTCCGTGGCGTATCGGGTTACTACTCTGCCAATATCTGGAAGAAGGCCAATCCTCTGAGCATGGGCACCATTTACAATCTGGGCTGCTACCCAGTTTCACTGCTCCACTTTGTCATCGAGACAGCGTTTGGTGCTGGCGCTTTCGAAAAGCGGCAATTACACGGTTTTGGCAACGTTTCAACTGAGGGTAGTGTCCATGTCCGGGATGCATCGTTGACTGTCCGCTTCGACAATGGTGTCCTTGCAAGTTTGCAGTCGACCGACAGCTACGGCAACGATTCCTCTTTTGCGATCCTCGGAGATAAGGGAAGGATTAGGTTCATTACGAACCCATGGCTTCCAGTTGCTGGAGACAATATCATCGAGATTAAAATCTACGGTGGCTCAACAGAGAAAATCGTTGTACCAGCTGAGATGGACGCGTTTGGATATCAGGTGAAGAAAGTGGAAGATTGTTTGTCTCGAGGCGTCAAGGTGGCGGAACGACCTTCACCGAATGTTGATCAGAGTGTTGAGATTATGGGACTGTTGACGGAGTGGGAGACTCTGATTCAGAGTCAGAACAATTCTGTTCCTCTGTGAATCCCTATCTTGTAAAAGGGTGGTCTAATAGGCACTAGAGTTCGCTGAGAAGCGACTACAGATAACGCTTCCGACAAATACTCCAGCCAGTACTGATAGGAAATAACCAACGTTCATCGTCATAACTGCGAGCATTCTAAAACCGTCAGAGTTTCTGCTCAGTGTTCCGAAAAAGTAAAGTACTTACAGTAGATAACTCACACCCGCGATGACGAGATCTATCACTCCCAACGTGATGGCCTCGTTCGCTCTCCAAGGACGATGCCCCACCTGGCTAGAAGTGATCTGGCCTTTGGGCTCTGCTAATAATCCTTGTGTGCGCCTCTGTCCGATACCATCTCTGATGCTGTAAAAGTTGACGCGCAAAGCTACCAGCATGCGTAAGATTGTGGCAAATGCGATGAGGAAGATGCAAATCCCAGCGTACTGTCCCGTCGTTCTGGGCATGAAGGACTTTGTCCAGAGAGGCGTTGCGGTTGAAGTGAAGAAGACCATGTTCATTTGCTCCATATCCATGGTTCCGTCGTCAGATGTTGACATGGGCATAGAACCGCCCGTCGAAGTCGCCATATCCATGTGCATTTTGGTAGAACTTGAGTCGATGTTTGGTGTGAGCTTGGTTTATCTTCCGGGAGATATTATAAAGAGCTATTGAATAGTTAAAACTAATATTTTATGACATGATAAGTTTCTTACTCAGATGCAGAAGTGGATGGTGGAGTCGGGATTATCACCGCAGATAAACTTGCTCAAACTCACTCAGTTGCCGATTATGCGATCATTTAGTGACATACTGATAGCCTTATACAACAACTGAGCCAATGAGAGTACATGCTTACGGAACTCGGCACAAGACCCTCGCTAGGATAAGACATTCCCCTGTTCAACAAAACCGCATTCCAGCCTATCTAACAAAATAGTGCAGTAAATTTCGAGCGGTTCCATGTGCTTGTTGTTTTCTTTAACTTTCCAACCTTTTCTGCAACTTGATGGCCTTTATTCTTGAATTATTCTCGACCTTTGAGCAGTACCGATTATCAGAACAGCAGTTGGTATCATTGACCCGTCCCTTCCCCTATAGCTCTACAAAGAGGTCTCATCCAACTGTTGACATCCATATTGATCGAGATTTTCATACGGTCAGCCTCCCAATATGGAGTCAGCAGCTTGGCTCACGGCCCCAGTCCAGTTGACTGGGAGCCGCGCGTTTACTTGTGATGGATTCACTGAGGAGCAATGTGCTTGGTATATGCAACGATGGCACTTTTGGTAAGCCTAATAATTGTTCTCAACGGAATGAAAAATTATCATCTAACTTCAGAAGGTATATCGCGGATCACGTCTACGCTTTACCCACAGTGGCCTTCTTCATGAGTGCCATTGGAGTCTTCACAATTGGTCACTTGATATCCTATTACGTTCTTGGCCTTACCTTTTCAAGATATCGCGGGCCTCGACCATGGCGCATGTTGATTGCTGCCATCAGATACCTGTCATATCGTGGGTTCCATATCGCAGCATTTCGATTTAACTCGGCCCCGGTTGGTGTTTTGCTGCTGGGACTTGCTGGGACTGTCTTCTTTTTCTGTATGGACTTGATTCCTCAGCCATACTACTGGCCTTCATTGGACTTTGGCGGTTCACCGCCGTTGGGAACTAGATCAGGATGGCTAGCTCTGGGATGCATGCCGTTCGTATTGTAAGTCATTTATTCACTGACACCCTTGTCAGGTTTTACTGAAAAACTACAGTGCCACGGCGACCAAGACGAACTGGATCACTTTGTTAACCGGAGTCTCACATGAGAGACTCCAAGTCTTCCACCGGTGGATTGCTTACGCCTTCTTCATCTTAGCTCTCTTGCACACATTCCCATTTATTGTATACCATATCAGATTCCACGACATGCAAATGCATTTCAAGATGAGTCTGTTGTTTTATTGGACTGGCATAGTCGCCCTTATCTTCCAAGCATGGCTTACCTTTGCATCTCATAGTGCAATCCGGTATGTGCATCTGAATATGTAACTTGCGACCTTCTCGCTAACCCTTTAGGAAACTCTTCGGATATGAGTTCTTCAAAGCGACTCATTTCATGGCTGTTGTCGTATTCATGCTTACTTTCTTTTGGCACTGCGACTATACCCTAACGTCCTGGTAAGACTAAACTACTCCTTGTCCGAGACAAATACTAATCCTTGTTCTTAGGCACTACTTTATAGGGACAGCCGCTGTATATGTCCCTTGCTACGTGTACCCATGGCTGCGAACCTGCTTTGAGTATGGAGTTCGGCAAAAAGCTCACGTAAAAGTCGAAGATAACGGCTTCGTCCGCGTTACTATCCCCGCCAACTTTACATGGGAAATTGGACAGCATTGCTTTCTCCGCTTTACTGGTTTTGGACTTGCACAAGCCCTATCGGCGCATCCCTTTACAATCTGCTCCTTACCATCAACATCTCCAGGCGGCCAGTCGTTTCTAATCTTTTATCTCAAGCGACACAAAGGTTTTACTGCAAAGCTACATGATTACGCATTGGAGAGCCCAGGCGCCCAGGTGTCAGTACTAGTGGATGGACCGTATGGAGGTATTAACATGCAGCCCTACGTAAACAGCAACCATCTTGTCGTTGTTGCAGGAGGTTCCGGTTCTGGATGGACTTTGCCTTTTATCGAGCAGTATATCGCAACTCACTCACTTCAGCTCGACAATCAAGGAGGATGTGTCGAGGGCCCAAAATCACCATTTTCCTCATTACGCGTGATACTGGCAACTAGGGATTCTGATAGTTGCGCTTGGTATCGTCAAATTGTGAATGAAACCTTACTGAAGCACTCTGATAAGGCGGTTTCGGGTTTGCGTATACAACTTCACCGTAACGGCGAGGCTATTGCAGAATCATCGAGAAGCAGCTTCGCACCTGAGAAGAACGTACCAGGAAACGAAAAACAGACAGAAAGTCCACTTTCAGACGACGAATCACAAGATCGACCAGAATTGCCAGCGATTATAAACGAGGTGGTGAGGGGGATGACAACTGCTGATTCACTGGGCGTGTATGTATGCGGTCCAGATACCATGCAGAACGATGTTCGCAATGCTGTTGCAGCTGCAAACTTGGAGATTTTGGGTGGTTCTGCTTCTGCAGGAGTCTATTTACACTGCGAGCACTTCTCTTGGGCATGAGTGCTGGAGAGCTCGGATACATACTAGGCATTTAAAATAGATTTGTCTTTTTGGTCTTCGATGTGCACTGAATGAAATGTATATCATGAGTTGGCCCCTAGATTCTGAAGCATCGCGAATCGTTGGTAAAGCCAGCTATCTTACAGAGGTCTCGGCTTGACGCTCTCCAAAGTTGGCGTCACCTTCGCAAACAACCCCTTAGCCTTATCAATAGGCAACTTATCAATCGTTGTCTCCCTTCTGAAACCACCACCATCAGGAATATGGAAGCGATGATACGCGATGTACCACTCATCCGTACCTGGAATGTCGATAACTGAATTGTGTCCCGTGCCTAGAATACCCTTGGACTCATCCTTCTCAAGAATAACACCACGATAAGTCCATGGTCCGAGGGGATTGTCCGCCGTGGCATAGCCAACTCGATAGTTTTTTGAGCCAGTATCGTCGATAGAGTATGTCAGGTGATATGTTCCTTGTCGATAGTTGACGAAAAGGCCTTCGCGGAAGTCTTGGAGGCCAGAGATTTTGTGCCATGTGCCAGATTTGAGGGATACCATATCGTTGTTCAGCTCAGCAACCAGTGGAACACCATTGCCCCAGTAGAGATACCACTTTCCACTCTTAGGATCCTGGAAAGCAGCGGGGTCGATGGCCTGATTGCTCTTGAAGGGCTCATCATCAGTTCCCTTGATCATGGGCTTCGACTGAGCCTTCCAGGGTCCCTCTGGGTGATCAGCGACAGCCGCACCAATACTCTTATGGCCATCTTTGATCGACGGATTGTTCCCGCTATGGTAGAAGTAGTACTTCCCATTGCGAGCAGCAAAGCCCGGTGCCCAAGCATTGCCAGTTGCCCAAGGAACGTTTCCATTTTTTCCATCGAGAACGAGGAAGGGCTTTTCACTCTTTGTCCACTTTACGAGGTCTGGGGATTTCCACCAGTAGAACTCTTTGCCACCCCAGCCGTTGAAGCCATCGGTGGTGGCATAGATGTAGTAGGTTTTGTCGACGATGACGATGTTGGGATCAGCCCATAGACCTGGAAGGACAGGGCTATCACGCTTTGTCAGGGCGAGAGCTGAGGCTGACTGAAGGGTCAGGAATGCCACCAAAAGGCGGCTGGGCAAGGATGATAGAAGCATGTTGGAGCGGAAGATGGTGTCACTCTATTCACTGCATGGCTGCGAATGGCGACCTACAAGACCTTTATATGATAACCAGATTTGCCAAGTCGCTCGATTCTTGGAAACTCTTCAAAGCTTGCGAGTTTTACGGCCCGTTACGGACCGAGGCCTTTCCAAGAACAGCCTTCATCCTAACATTCTATTCGTGCGCAAGGCCAGAATGCGGGGGAAGCATTATGGGGGATCGGCATTGCGGGGTGCAGTCAAGCTGTAAGCGCTCGAGTCATTCCGACCTCGTATTAATCTCTGATACTACCTGTCCTATCATCGCGCCATAGACGTCCAAGTTTTGGTCATGAGGCCCAATAAGCTCTCGGGGTGGATCCTTTTTGGTTCCAATGCCGGAAAGACAACTTCGAAGAAGGTTTGACGGTTACATCGCGGAACTTGACCAGAAGGATGGACCATAGTGGATGGTCTAGTTACGTAGTTGTCGGGTAACAGAAGAAGTACCCAATGAGACAATAATTGGTTGCGAATATGTATCCAATTGACAGTAGACAACTGTGGACTATGTATAGTGAAGTGGAAGTATGTACAAGATCCAATGCATATACAAACATGAGCCTTCCAACTGACCCTCGTATAACAGCTTACACTCCTTAGTAAGCAACAGGCCAGCCGTTATCGTATCTGAGAAGGTTGATACCCAACAGCGCATTGCCAGCGTTGTCGTAGTAATGATAAACAAGAACATCGGCATCACTATCAGTGAAAACAGCGTTATGTCCAGGTCCGTGAATAGATCCATGGCTAGCCATGATCTCAGTACCACCACCAGACATCATCTGCTTGCCAGCCTTATCGACGTAAGGTCCAGTAACGCTGTTTGAACGTCCGACCATAACGCGGTAGGTACTGGCAGCACCTTGACAGCACTTGTCGAAAGAAACCCAGAGATAGTAAAAGTTACCCTTCTTGGTGATGAAGGGAGCTTCAACAGCGCCTTGGACAGAGGAGTCGCGCTTGGCGAGGGAGAGCATGGTGTTGCCGGTGCGCTTGCCGGTCTTGGGGTCGAGTTGGATCATCTTAATACCAGACCAGAAGGAACCGAATGAGAGCCACCATTTTCCGTCACCGTCGACGAAGAGGTTACCGTCAATAGCGTTGTAATCGTTGTTGTTGTTGGATTCGACGACGACACCCTGGTTGGTCCATGAACCAGAAGCGCCAGTCTTGCTGGTCGCAAGGAAAATAGCAGAGTTGCGCTGCCCAAATGACGAAGCTGAGTAGTACATATAGTACTGGCCGTTATGGTACGAAATATCAGGCGCCCAGAGGTTTCGCTCGCCCTTGGTGTACTGGGTAGTCCAAGGCGCACCGTTGGGGAACGCAGCACCTGCATCTTTCCAAGCAGTGCGATCAGAAGATGTCTTGAGGGCAACGTAGTCTCCCGTGTGAGCCATGATGTATCCACCGCCGGGCTTCTTAACAACCGTGGGATCGTGAACGCGGAGATCCCCGGTGACACGACCAGGGTTAGGATAAGCAGCGTTAACGCCGCTGAGCGAAGCGACGGCAATAAAGCCGGTGACGAGAAGCTTCCACATTTTCGATAGAGTTTAAATCTGAAAGTTTATACTGTGATCATCGCTTTTTTGAAACAAGAGTGCATCTTCTCTTTATAGTCGGGCTGTGGACTCGGCATTTGGTGCTAGGTCCTTAATAGTTTCAGTGGACGACTGAAACTAGGCCCGGGGGATATTATTCCATCTGTCTAAGCGCTCCACGGAAGAATTGTTTTGCGGAGCTACTCGGTCCGGTCCGAATTGGGCACGCTTGGCCGGTAGCTGAGTCCGAGCTCCAGGGCATGGGACGATTCGTTTACTGACCGACAATATGGCAAGTACGCCTAATGTCATATCTCGTATTTTATAGGGCTGTTTCTTCGGTCGGTAGACGAAATTTGTCCGATGGGAATGTTTGGCTGGGTAGATGGGGAGACGGGTTGCCAAGAATGGGATGAAACTTTACAGGGGACGTTGCGGAGCCGCCTCTCAAGGTTTACTATTTCCAGTGGCAGTCCAGGGTCGGGTTGTTTATCGCAAACAATGGTCACAGACGAATGGACCAATCAAGGGCTTCAAGAGACAGTACCTCGCTGTTCTATCATTTATCAGGACATGTATCTCTATATCTTTTTCAATATCATCCTCACATTTAGCTACGGCGAATTCCATCCTGAACAAGTGGTTTCATCGTCGAAAAAGCATATCTCGCAATTTTCCAGCCCCCATTCTCCTTCTTCAGAATGAATAACTCTTGGTTAGAGTGGGGCTCTGATGTTTGAGTCTGCAGCATCGTCTTTGTGCCCTCGGCAGTTGTCCTTGCAAAAGCCCACTCTGGCGACATAACAACAACCTCATTGATGTCAAATGTGATGGTGAGTTGAATGCTATTAAAGATGTGTGTGTATGACTCGGTAAGAGCTTGCGTGCCGGCGCTGGCGCTAAAGTGGGGAGGCATTATCACACCATCGTCGGTGTAGAGTGCAACTGTTTCCTGAACATTGCGGTTCTTTAAAGCTGTCCCATAAGCATGCAGTACAGCAGTGATTTTTTGGACATCTGAGGAAGACACTGGTGCTGTGTTAGCTTGCTTTGTTCCACTGGGTGTCCAGGGTAGCCTACTGGTGAATGAGACAGGTGGTTCAAGTTAATTCTATCGTGCAGCCTTATGCTTGAAAACCAAAAGGGGAGTTTTTAATCAGGTTCTGATAGATCATTATAAGTATCTTGATCGGAGTGCTGCCTTTATAAGTGGCGGCTCCACTTAGTCGTCTCAAGCAGCGGCATCTCGATACCTCCAACCAAGAATGGGGTTTATATCTGGACTCCCACGATCGATAAGAGCCATGATAAAAGTGGAAGTAACTTGATTAATTCTTATTAGTAGTAAAGTTGAAATCCACTGTTGTTGGCTCATGTTTCTCCCTATTTTAGCAAATACTGCCAAGCAGGAACTACCCATGTCTCAAGGTTCACTCTCCAAGTTTTATCAAGTTCTCATCATTTTAGTTTACATCACATCTGATTGAATCTTCCTTACCTAATCTTCGGGAATGTCTCTTGAAAAGGGCTCAAATCACATTTCTCCCCGGCTTCTTTATAGCTGCCTTTTGGTTTCGAAGGAAGGCCTGTTCAATTCTTACCTAAATCTATCGCGATCCTGCGCGAAAGTGCATCTGTACTTGCTGCCGGAGTCCCCTTTCGACTATCCGCCCCAAGCTTTCTGCTAATCTAGTTTTTCTCTCTTTGCCTCAACTTCTCGCATCTCTCCCCATCGCATCTCTTCTTTCTTTCCTCTTCCTCCATATCTTCCTTCTGCCATCTTAAAAACCGATCAACGCTCTTTTTTGACAATGGATATTTCTTCATCTCTTTTCTCTCTTCTTCCGTTATTCCCTCTTTCTGCAACCTTTCTTCGAACTTCAACTTACCATGTCTTAAGTGGCGAGCAATTTCTTCGTCCTTGCGGTTCCTCCACTCACTTCTTTCCTCTGCGTTGTTTCCTGTCGCCTTTGTCATTGTTTGCTGCGCTTCCCTCTTTGTATGATCGTTGTTTTTGTCCATCTTGCAAAGCTCTTGAGCTGGAGAGGGTGGACAGCTGTGGGAGAGAGTGGAATTGTCATCATCCGCATTTGCCCGGTCGTGGCCTCCAGGGCCCGAATGATTGAGTCAAAGTGAAGATGGTCCATTCTTCGCAGATCTTTGCTCCGTAGCTTACTGTTATCAGGTTTGTTAAATGTTTGAAGATAGGCGTGATAAGAAGAAGGCTAGTATGGTTAGCCTTTCTAGGAGGGCGTGGGAGTTGGAAGCTGAGAAAGCTGTTGATTACAGTTGTTGACCTCGCTTTGAGAATAGCATCCGCTCCTTATATACTAGTTTCCCCGGGGCTTCTTTGTTCGGATATGCTCTGAACATTTGGCCAACATTTTGAGCCAATCAGTAGTACTTATGTGTTCTTTAATGTTCTGGTCACGAACAAGCATTACATTCAAGTTACATTCACACCTGTCTCCCATCAGCTCTTCAGACTGCTGTGAACAACGCCACACGCGCAAGTTCCGACGAGGAGTTAATTCTGCTTAATTAAAAAACCACATCTTGCCATTAAGCAACCCTAGCAATATCATTTAAAGTTAAGGATTCTCATAATTCGCCTTACGCGGTGAGCTAATCTTTCAGGAGAATTATACTTGACCTAAGGTAACTTGTAAGCGTAACCCACAATTCATGTTCCTTTAAACTGACAGCTTCATACTTAATAGTTAGAGAAAAAGACTCAGGTATTTCTAATATCCTCAATTCAGTCCCTTCAACTATTCAATTGTCTTATTTTGATACCTCCTTTTGCTGGGCGTGAGTGGGGGGTCCACCCTCGCGGCTCAAGATAGTGTTGGTAATCAAGGATGGGGTTTAGACACTAAATTTGTGTAGGAATGTTACCATTTACCGTAATTTTAAGAGTGGGAGTGACTCTATCATATTATTACAGGGGGACCTGTCGAGTAGACTGTAGTCAAGTCTAAATTTGAGACTGCTACGCATATCCTTTTCGCGTAGCCCTGCCACCAAACATACATAAGGAATACTATGTAACCACGTTTAGTCACATATATAATAAAATTAGCGATATCAAAGCAATTCAAAATCAGGCCATGGATAAAGCCAGCTGAGGCTTTTGCTTCTGGACTTTATGTTGATGCGTATGTTGCACTGGAATATTATGCAAGGCAAATGTCAGCTGACTGAAGGTTGCATTGGTGCCCCAGGTAAGCATTGGGTGTCAGCGCCTTAGATAATTCTGAAAATCACTCAATCAATCATTCTTTCTACAGTAACAATACTATTTGAAAGACGAAACGGCAGCTAAGCTCAATAACTCAACAGGCTCTTGGCTCTTACCCCAGCCCGAATTGTTCTATTAGCGATCATCAAGGCATTTCCAGCGTCCAAACTTTTAAGAACACTTTTCGGGCCAAACTCGTTAAAATGACCCTCTGTGCCCTCTGCAAAACGATACCATGGGAAAGCCTTCCATCAATCACGTCTGAAGCCCAAGACGTCAACGTCACCAATCTAAGCCACTATTTAAATTTCTACGGAGATGTTCACTGGCCCAAGGACGGTAAAAGCGTTCCGCATCACCAAAACCTCGAAGCTTTGCGAAGTTCAGTCGACCAGGAGAATTGCGGTATTTGTCAGTTAATTCTCGAGGATGTCGAAAATTATCACTCAGATGTTGAATATATGAAACGGAACCCGGAAACAGGTCAAAACGTCACCCGCTGGCCATCATGGGAGTTCTACGTTGTGAAGAGGTACAACCAAGGAGATGGCTGTTGGTTCATTACTGACGTAACGGAGGGTTCTGATGGCGGGGGAATTTTGGTTGCAGGGATTGGGCTTTGTGTGCGAGATGGTGAGTTTTGCCACTCTTTCCGCTGAATATCGTCGTGATTGTTAATTGACAACAGGTGATCCGCTCGGACGGATCATTCGCGGTCGACCTGCCGAAAGGCAGGGAACACCAGCCTCAACCTCGAAAGCTCGTACTTGGTTGAGCGAATGCAATAAACATCCCGGTTGCAATCCTGGCGAGAGTTTATTGCCATCTCGAGTTATTGACCTTGGCGGGGATGGCAGCGAAGATTACGTGAAGCTCCGTGAGACAGATAGTCAAGAAAGGGGATTATATATAGCATTAAGGTACGTTATAATACTCACATACTGGTAGGATTAACAGGAGAATCGTGGCTGATGCCTATAAAAGCTATTGCTGGGGAAAGGTCCCGCAACTGGCCACTACCAAATCCACTATCCAAGATCGAAAACAGCAAATCCTAATATCCGACCTTTCTAAAACGCATAGAGAGGTTGTCCAGGTAGCGCGAGAGATAGGTATAAGATATATTTGGATTGACAGCCTATGCATAGTTCAAGACGACCACGAGAACTGGGAGGAAGAATCGTCCAAAATGCTCCCAGTCTATGCTAATTCTTATCTCACAATCGCCACTTCACAAGCTGAAGACAGCTCCAAGGGGCTATTTAGCAAAGCTACGAGGAAATACGTTGAGTTTGACTACACTTCTAGCGATCTACAAGGGCGAGCTATGGCTTTCAGTCTTCCCATGGTGGAAGAAGCTCATCCAGAGGAATACATTTATCTATCAGAAGAACCACTCTCTACTCGTGGATGGGCTTTGCAGGAGCGCGTCTTATCCCATCGTACACTTTTCTACAGTTCCCAGCAGATGTTTTTCGAATGTGATCAGGGGTTTCGGAGTGAGGATGACCTGCTTCTTGGCCGACGTTTCTATAGGCTGTCTACTGGAATTGGAGAAGACCTTATCACAGAGGATGACAAAAGTTCCACCGGCTTGAACTACAGCGAAAGAGCGAATACGTTGGAACAATGGCAAGATCTTGTGAACTTATATCAATATCGGAAACTCACAAACGCATCCGATAAATTCACGGCTATATCTGGCATTGCCAAAATCTTTGCAAAAAAGCTCAAATACGCGTATGTAGCCGGCCATTGGAGGGATAGGCTTACCACCGAGCTATGTTGGAAAACCAAAGGCTATCGAGCGGACGAAAACGGGGCGCCTTCGTGATCTTGGGCATCCATAAACGGAGACATCGACTTTCATCCAGGACATCATTGGGCTCCAAAGGCCGAGGTCATAGACATCAGTGTGAAATTGAGGGGTTCAAATATGTATGGAGAGGTTACAGAGGGAAAGATCAAATTCAGAGCACCAATGGCACTAATGCATTTCGACCTCAAAGGTTGGGATCCTGTCAGACCAAGAATAGACTATGATCCTCATCCGAAACTCTGCCTTAAGGATGTAGCAGATGGGCAGATGTATTATCAGTTCGACCTGCCTCGATATCATGAAAATTCTGGACAGAGAATACTAGAACTTGTGAAGGGTCTGGAGGGAGTGGAGATATTTGCTATGATTCTCCTGTATGGCGGCTGGCGGCAATGGCAAGGGGAGCGATTTCTTGAAAGTTCTATGGGGTTAGTTGTTAGTAAAGTGCGGGGAAGTGAAGAGTATCGAAGATTAGGACACATTACTATTTCTTCAATCCTATTTCATGAAAGTCTACACGAGCTGGAAAGGGAGGTTACTCTTATATAGAGTCTCTCGGTTATCTATAAAGCCCATTAATAGAAAGCTTTAAATAGAACTTTTGTAAAAAGATTTGGGATTGGGTAGGTTGCCGTTTAATAAGTATTTGAATTAAATATATTTACGTAACTTGGCTGTGTTGGTTGCTGGCTGTTGAGCTCTCCAAAACTTTGCTAGACTAGTGGAGTCTCAGTCAGTAAGCTTAACTTACTGCCAAGTTATAAGTTACTTTATAATTCAAGTAAAAATATTATCCTTCTATTACACTAATTAAAGTAGCTTTAAAGGTTTTACCATAGTACTACCCTCGGGATCTTCCGGGCGATATAGAATAAGGCTACTAACAACCATCCTCAGAAGTGCGGGTTCCACTTTTCTGTGCTGAGTAACAGAGCTTGATAACCAAGAATGGGGTCGAGATGAAAGCTTTCACAATCAGAACATAAGAAAACACGAGAGTGGAAGTAAATTTGGCCAATAGAGTGATTCCTATGTCGGGTCGTAAGTGCCCAGAGCTGTAGGCATGTTTATTCTTGCTGTGTTATATTTATTTTAGACTGGAACTAAGCCCTGACGAACATCGAATATCCTTGACAAGAATCCATGCTGCTGAGAACTTTAGAAATGAGTTCAGTTAAGGTATTTCTTGATCGAATATAACCATTCATCACGTGCATCTTTGCAACTACACTCAATCGCACTAGTTGTCTTGTCTGTCTAGGATATTGGCTCGGTTATCCGGCAGGGATTGTAAACTAATACCTCAGGCATCAGGACTTAGACTTTTAGCGTCTAACATGTCTTACGCTGCTGCCTACTAAATTCTCTTACCAGCCAGCTTTCGCAAACTTTGAACAATGAGTTTGTGCAGTCTCTGTAAGAACATACCATGGGATGATCTTCCCACAGTCCCATCTACCGCGGTGCTCGATTTCAGTGGGCATACATACCTTCATGAATTTGGCCCCTGGCCTGAAGACGAAAGAGGCTACCCGCACCATCAAAGTCTTGAAGCTTTACGGAGTGCCGCGACTGGCCAGAAATGTGGTATCTGCCGCTTGATACTTAAACAAGTTGAGATTTGCCAGTCTGAGCTGGAAGAGTTGAAGCCAAAGTGGGATGCGGGAGACGAGCCTCCATATGCCTGGCCACTCTGGAAGCTGTGGCTTGTGAAGAGGCAGAATGAAGGAGATGGGGTTTGGGTCATGAGCTCAACGGATGGAGAGGATAAAGACCATCTCAGACTGGTAGCAGCGATTGGACTTTGTGTACAAGATGGTGGGATAATAAATGCCTCATTAAAATGAACATTGCTGACTTTTTCAGGTAACCGTTTAGAACGCGTTTTACGCGGTCGACCAGTCGAAGAGAACTCAGGAACTCTAAAGGCCATTTCAAGAGCCCAAAATTGGGTGAAAGGATGTAACGAGCGCCATAATTGCATTGCGGAAGAGACCTTTCTGCCAACTCGGGTAATTGACGTTGGCGATGACATAAACAGTCCGTACGTGAAGATTCGCGAGACGGACGGAAATGAACGCGGGAAGTATATTTCTTTGAGGTATTTATCATTAATTTGTCCCTGCGAGAAGGCTGTGGCTAACTTTCGTTCTGAAGCTACTGCTGGGGTATCGAGCCGCAGTTCATAACCACCAAATCCACCCTTGAAGAACATAAGCGCCAGATTACTATCTCCAAGTTATCTCAGACACACCAGGATGTCATTAAGCTAGCCCGAGGCCTCGGAGTGAGATACGTATGGATAGACGGCCTTTGTATCTGTCAGGGCGACTACGAGGACTGGGCGAGAGAATCAGCCAAAATGCTGTCTATCTACGGTAATGCTTACCTGACGGTTGCTGCTTCTAAAGCAAAATGTCATTCTGAAGGACTCTTCAATGGAACGAGTCCTAGAGAATACGTCGAGTTTAAGTACGAAGCTAGTAATGTTGAGGGAACGGCCTCAGCCTTCAATCTACCCCTGCTTGAAGAGGCTGCCTCTGAGACTTATATAAGTCTACAAGATGACCCTCTCTCTGCTCGAAGTTGGGCGCTTCAAGAACGAGTTCTATCACGTCGAACACTTCTTTATGCCAAGCAGCAGATGTTGTTCGAATGCAAAGACGGATTTCGAGGGGAGGACGGTTTATTTCTCCAAGCGCGATTTGACAATGTGCACGATATGTCAGGAGAAGAGAAGGGGACTCATAAATCTGAAGCTCTGTCTGCCGATGATAAGGAGGGAATGTTGCAGCATTGGTGCAGCCTTCTTTGGGTGTACGGACCTCGGAAACTTACAAAGGCTTCTGATAAACTCCCTGCTATTTCTGGCTTGGCTCGTATTTTCGCAGAACGACTTGATGATGAATACGTCGCTGGTATCTGGAGATCGTACCTCCTCGAAGGGTTACTTTGGCAGGGACTAAACTGCAGACGAGTACCAGAGTATAGGGCTCCTTCTTGGTCATGGGCATCTGTTGATGGAATTCCTGCCACAGGTTGTCCAAGAAACGACGATGTTATAGCTAAGGTATTGGATGTGAAGGTTGACTTGAAAGGCCCCAATCCTTACGGTGAGGTGAGCGACGCCAGGATAACCATCCAAGCACCGATGGAACGACTTTACCTTGACATCGATGACTGGGAACCAGCAAACAGACCTTATGACACAAGTCCACCAGTTCGTACAGCACACGACGAAACAATTTCTCGCTTCGATTTCGATTTCTCAGCTGAAGATGCTGCACAGGAGGCACAAAGAATTGTCAAGAGTTTAGAAGGGAAGGAGTTCTTTGCTCTGGTGTTGCTAAAGAGAAAGGATGACGATGATACTTATGATAGTATAATGGTTAAGAAGGTTGATGGAGGTGAGGAATATGAAAGGGTAGGGTATTGTTATTTTGGTGAGGCTGCATTGGGACAAAAACCAGAGGAACAGTCGCAGGATGACTTTCCTATAATCAACCTTGTATAGCAGTATTTTCTAGCTCTGGGATGCTTTGAACTTGTTGGATTATGGAATGATTCTATCGGCTGGCTATCAAGTCACATTAGTTTGGCGCAATGGCATTGTATAAATTCATTGATATTCAAGATGCATCTTAATGATTGTTAAAAGAAGGTCTATTAAGCAAATGTGTTTGTTCAATGAATGAGTTCTTAAATAATATACTCGGAACAAATGGTCCTTTCAATCCTTAACTCAAGTGGCAACAATTTAATAGTCCCAGACATATTGCTAGGGAATGCAGGCGCCTTCGTCAGCAGCATCGTACCACTGTTCCCACTCGTCGTTCTTAGTCTTCCTGCGATCTGAAAAAGTAAAGCCTGTTGTTCCCAAAGTTAGACATTTCGAAGCTTTTATGATTGGCAGGAACTGCAATACAGTCTCTGAGCCCATCTCCACTTTCGTGAGCAAACAACAAAGTCCCAGGCGCTACAAGTCTTTGCGAACAGAGCCAAGGCTGCTGGTGTGAACTTAGGCTGGAACATCACCTTGGCTTTCGGTTTCTGTTGGCAACGTTGATGAGGGCTTTCGGGGTCTGACGGAGATATGCTCGCCGTCGTAAATTGGTTCAGAACCTTCTGCGGTACGACAGAAGTCGAGAACGGCGTGTTTGAAAGTCTTGAGAGTGATCTTGCTCGGGATTGTGAAGAGAAGATCTCGCCTGCCCCACTCGGGAACGAGAATCAGATAGGTGATAGGGAATGGCACGTCGGCTTGTCGGCTTGATAGTCGGCGTCGTATTGTTTGAAGATAACGTCTCTCCAGGTTTGATTGAGGTTTCTGGTTGTCATGATGAAAGAGGAAGAAGAACGATTCAGCGTTCAAAGGGGATTCGTTTACTTTTTCGAGTCCTGTATGTCCTGGTTTGTATTTGTAAGAAAGAAATTCCATTGTGATGCCTGATCAAGAGAGGAGGTTTGAACATGCTGTGATAGTGACATCCTGGGATGAGTAGAAAGTTAGTCAGCAGTTGGATCAACAGAGGACTAACAAAGTCCTAGAGAATCTGAAGTTGCACAGCGACCAACAACCAACAATTCACAGAGCCAAGCCAAATAGACGGAGACAAAAGTACCCCATACAACCAATAGCATTCGAAAAGAAAGAGGTGATCGGAGATCGAGAAACCAAATGGCATGGTTTGATGTGTCAGCAGCTGAGACATGCCCCGATTCGAACTGGAAACCGTTCCTCCTTGAATGATTGCGCCAGATCTGAGATGGCCAACTTGGCTTCCTTAAATATCCAATTTGACATATTTCGTTGTATAGCTTGTTCAGAAAGATCCGCTCAGGAAAAGAACGCGGCGAAGCAATGGTTAGCGAATAAGTTGAAAGATGATTAACAATGCAGGTCTCATCATGAACGTTATGGTTGTCCGATCGTATGACATTAATTCGTATCTTTCATCAATTATGAGGCCAACTGTCCGAGTCCCTAATATATGCGCTTGTTTTACAGACTATTTGGCTCTAAACCCAAATTCATTCTTTTTTAGATATGAATTGAATTGGGTTTACTTACGAGGGCACTTCAATTTGAACTCAATCACATCTGGCCGTGTCGTCGTAACGAGAATTGTGTAAAGGATATGAGTCAGCGTGTAGCAGCTGAAGTTCCTTGCAGTGACCTTTTAGCATGGTCTATTTATCTGGCTTGATCTCTTAGACTGGCTCCACATGCTTAAATATAGCATAGCCTCTATTGATACTGTCGCCACCAATACAAAACAAGCAATCAGCTTGTAAAACATCATTTGCAGAACTTGGTAAATATAAAATTTGGGCTTAAAGTCGGGAGGTTCAATTAGACCAGTCACAGGCTTGGAACATCTTATTCACTGGGTTATTCATCTTACAGCTAGCCAGCCACTTTATTCGAGCTGAGTGTTTGCGACGAATGGAATTCTACACAAAACGCCTCTCCCAGCAGGGATAAAGCGCCACGACAAATTCGGTCAGTCGAAGCCTGAGATTCGCAGCTTGGCGACAGAACCCTTTGCAGACTGCTACAAAACAGTAAAACTTGCTCAACCATTAGCAAAACTAAGAGACTAACTAAAAGAAGATTTTCGCGTCTTCGAACCGTTCTGTAAGAGAAGTGTTGTGAAAGTGTTCATGCAAGCCACCGCACGAGCGCTCTACTTCTGTCACCTATCACACTACCGCTTCCGAGTCTGGATTTTACAGTTGGCGGACTATTAACGCCACCGTCTGATTTAAGCTTAATTCACAATCCAAGGCTGACCCAGTTGCCAGTCGCTGCAGCTCTCATAAAGACCCCTTTCCCCAGCCCTCGCCCCTCTAGTGTTTCCACTCTCTTCATTTACGGGTTTCACAATCGCAAAAGCCAAACCATGGTTTGGTCACCAAAGCTGGCCAGGCTTTGGCCCGTCATCTACCTGTTAGGGCATACTATAGTCGTCGAATCTAGTAAGTAAACCGATGTTTTTAAGCATTCTTTTTGCTAAAAGTCCTTAGAATGCTCTTCTGAGACTGCCACCACATTGACCGACAAAACGCAAATCTCGAGTCTAGCGGCGTCATGTCCAACATACACAGGCGATCTCCACATCGTAAACGTCACAGGGGGGATGAACTTTACAGGCTTCGACACCATCGTTGGCGGGATAACATATCAGAACAACTTTACAGAAGATTATGTGACCATTGAAAGCTCGACGCTCAAGAATGTCACCGATAGCCTGATCATGTATGGTGCTTGGGATAAGGACACAAAGGCCGCTGGTTGGTTACATCTGTCGCTTCCAGCCCTCAGAACGGTCGATTCGATTCGAACGCACTATGGATGGGGCATGGTGTACTTCAGTACGGATTCCAGGCTCAACATGTCTGGCGATTTCATCATCAACCCCGACTCAAGCCTGGTCAATGCCAGGGCAATCTCCATTAACACCACATCCGTACGGAAGATTTGGATCAACGACCTTGACTTTAGCAGCACTGCCTCTCTTTACTCATCAGTACAGAGAGTCAACGCCGATATCTATATTGCGAGAAACAGAGGATTGAAGCGTGTCCTCTTCAACAACCTTGACTTCGTTGACGACGCGATCGATATAAAATTCAACCCGGACCTCGATGACATATCAACGTCAGTAACTGACGTCGGCCGGCTGTGGGTCATCGACAACGGAAGAGATGCCCACCTGTCAGTTCCTGACCTGAAGAAGCTCGGCGGTCGCGTGATTCCGATGTACTTTAGCGGCGACAAGCGCGAAACTGGCGGCATATTCCGGGACCTCGTCAATGTCAGTTTACCGGTGTTAAAAGAAGTCCACGGCGATGATCTTGGCTTTTCCGAGGGCAAACTCAACTTTACATCCAACTTCTTCTCCGAGCTTCGCCTACCACAATTAGTAACAGCCAACTGCACGCTCGGTCTCGATGAGAACATTGCGCTGAATGACATTTCGCTCCCTCGCCTGAGCTACGTCAAATATCTTGAGATCCACGATAATCCACGCCTTCTGAACTTCACCGCCAATTTACTCACGAAGGCAGATAGCATCAACATGACTGGGCCCTTTACCAATGTCGAGTTCTTCAGCCTTGAGGAAGTCACGGGGGATTTCTATATAGCCGGGGATAAATCCATGGACTGTTCTTGGTTTGATCAGCACTTTCTTAATGGCGTCGTTAAGGGCACGTATAAGTGCGTTGGTAACCATACCAGACCTGCCACGGAGCGGAAACCCAGTACGCCAACTGACCTGGCTAGTCTCGAGGATGGAGATTCAGGCCAGGAAGGAAGCTCATCTAATGGAAGCGATGGTGGATCTAGATCAGAGAAGAAGGGTGGGCTCTCAACCGGTGCAAAGGCTGGCATTGGCGCAGGAGTTGGTGTAGCCGGCCTGATTCTTCTTGGCTGCGGTGCTGGCCTCCTGATTGGCAAGAAGAAGAATCCACCTGGCATGGTTGGTTATAGTCCTAATACTGCATATCAGAAAGCCGAGCTCGATGGAGTCGCCAAGCCATCGACTGGTGTCAAACGGGTGCAGAGTGTAGAGACGTCTGAGATACCGGATACAGGCAAATCGGAATTGCCTGGTACCTTTACGAGAGCAGAGTTGTCAGCCTAGAATGACGTTAGCGTAATGATGTTGTATTTTTAATTTGAAAGAAAGCACAGGAAACTTGTTCATCCAGAAGTTGTAGTGACGGAATGTGCGAAGCAATGTCATCTCCCTGACTTAGGGATTAAGTTTGTGGCTGATGTCTGCAGAGGACACATTAAAAAGTGTTCACATGGTAATTGCATGGCGTTCAATGTGAGTTGTTATAGGTGCCAGAGAAACAAAGCTTCGCTAGTATGTGCTGCCAAGAACAACATCACCAGCTGTAATGGGTTGAATCCGCCCAGCTGAAGGGACCTCGACCTTGGCATTGCGCTACTCGACGCCACAGACCGACTCGAGGGAATGATTGGGGTGCTATAAGACCCCCGCAACTCCAACTCCGTTTGTTTGTCTTTCTCGCCCATTTCCGAGTGTCCTTTCCTTTTCATCTCCGAGATTCGTATTGATCATGAGTCGTGACAGAGTGCCGACTGATGCAGGTTTGATTGGCTATACAACCATCGATGGAACTAGTAGCTCTCACCAATAACTCCAGATATGATATCGACTTATTGAGCACACAGCCATGTCGTTCACATGCCCAAAAGTCCCCTTAAGCACGTTTGGGGCTTACGAGACCATAAGCGCACATCTTTACTGCCACTTGATGTACGATGGAGGAAACGGCCCTTGGCATAAAGTGGGCACGAAGTGCGACGGGAACAAAGCACTATTCACCCAAAGAGCGACGATAAAGGGAGAAGTCTACCAGCAGTATGGCACCCAAACCTGGTATTACTAAGTCTGCCAACTTCTGCTTAGTCAAAAGCTGACCAGACCATAATAGCGACGGCGAATGCATCACAGTGGAAGTATATTACTATTGGGACAGAGCAGGTCAGTGGGGAAGTACCTCGCTCATCAGCTGCAATGAATCTATCGGAGTTCCGGTGGATATTCGTACATTGTATCAGGAAATACGAAATGACTGTGAGTTATGCATTAATGTAACTCATTTGGACAATAGGCTGAAACTGTTGGGACTCCAGGGCCGAATGGTAGTAAATCTATCTCTGCTAGTAGCGAACTGTTCTCAAGCGAGAGTGAGAGCTTTTTGACTGAAGATGGAGCTTCCTCAACAGACAAAAAGTCATCCACCACAAAGCCCAGAGATCGTCCGACAACAGGAACATCTGCCATAACTAGTTCACCCACCAACACAGTATCAGGTCCCTCTGAGGCGTTAGACCTAGAGACTTCAGCACCCATTAGTGACACTGGTGGCTCATCTAAGCCTAATGCAGGAGTTATCGCGGGTGCTGTCGTCGGCTTTGTTGCTATCATCGCTTTGATCATCAGCGGCCTCATCTTTGCTTTTCGAATGGGTAAGAAGAGTCGAGATGGTACTGATACCTCACGCCGCGGGCCAAAGGGCTGGCTTGGTGAGTTTGAAAGTAAACTACGATCTCTGCCCCAGCCAACCCTTTCATGGAAACAGCTTGAATCAAAGCCAAACACTGCCATGGCCCAGCCGATACATGGAGACGAGCAGCCTGGTTTAATATCTACAGTTCAAGACAGAAACCCTAATCTGCCAGCAACATATATAGACGGTTCCAACAATCCAGAATTACCGACTCTCACCTCATTAAATCAAGTGGAAACTCCTCCTGCACGACTAGAAACTCGGCCACAGGAACTGCATGGGGATGCGAAAGCTGAGCTTCCAACCGGACGAGACTCTCAGGGTTGGATTGTGACGGATGCTCAGCAGTATCCTTATGAGCTCGGCTCCCCACAGGGCCCAAACCATCGGAGATAGATGGTTCTCAGTGATTGAAAATCATGTAAATGCGCTGGCATGTAAAACTCTTAACTCTAAGATAATCATCAATTTTGGTTTGCTCGTTCCTCGCATACCGTACTTTCTGTATCATAATTACATATCCATCAAGTGCAAAACCCGTCTCACTATACCAAGCCTAACCCGAGGAGCGCCGTTTATCTCCGAACGCTTAGTACATCTTAGAGTTTAGGTAGACTCTTCCAAGAACATCCTAAGACTATCTTCATATTATGTCCAAGATCCCCAAATTGTGCCAGTGCAATATAAGAACATAAGCCTAGTCCACGAAGTCATAACTCAAAACACCCTTTGGATGTGACTTCAGTGGAGTCGGGTCAACCCTAGCCCGTGCCTTGGGCCGCACGTAAATAATAGCCGGTCGTCCTGGTGTAGGAAATCGGCGGTCGTATTCAAACGCATCAGTAGCCCGTATCAGCTCACCCAACTTGTCATAATTATAGTTGCGAGAGTCAAAATCCGGATGTCGTCTGAGCATAAGTTGCCCAACATCTGCGAGTCTGACCCAACCATCTTCATCTGCACCCGGCGATCCATCCACAGCATCTTCGAGCCATGCGATAAGCTGCGACCACTCCCTATCGCGGCTTGTTTCATTGTCTCGATTGTCTCGGATTGGGGCATTGTCGCGGCTTGGTGTGTCGTCGCCAGCATCGCTGTTGACTCTCTTCCGTTTAGCCGGTGGCTGTTCATTTGAAGTACCGTTAGACGGCCCGGGAGCAGACGGCCCCG
Organism: Fusarium concolor; assembly: GCA_013184415.1. Classification (NCBI taxonomy): domain Eukaryota; kingdom Fungi; phylum Ascomycota; class Sordariomycetes; order Hypocreales; family Nectriaceae; genus Fusarium; species Fusarium concolor. Next base: position 23,714 of record JABCJY010000613.1, read on the forward strand.
CTCCTGATTCTCTGCCTAGCTTTTCAAGGAATGCCGACGCTGTATCTCTTTGAGGTGCCGTTTGTTCTTGATTAGACGGTTCTCCGTAATCCTCCCTCAACAATTCTTTTCCCTTTGACGGCCCAGTTTCTCCACGAGAAGGTACTCCATTCAATGCTCTTGTGCTATATGGACCGGCTATTACCTTGTCGATTGTTGGCGTTTGAGCCCTCGGCATCAGATTCTCGACGTAAATGAACTTATCACAAGCCGTGACAAACGGCTTTGGAGTTTTCCGCTCCCCGCAACCATACACCATCAGTCCCGATTCTCGAATGCGTGAAGCGAGACGTGTAAAATCGCTATCACTCGAGACAATGCAAAAGCCGTCAAATTTGTTGGAGTATAAAAGATCCATGGCATCGATGATCATAGCGGAATCAGTCGAGTTCTTTCCCATGGTGTATGCGAATTGCTGTATAGGCTGGATTGAGTTTTCTAGAAGGCGCTGTTTCCACCCGCTTAAAGTAGGCATGGTCCAGTCGCCATAGGCGCGCTTGACGAAGGCGGTGCCGTACTTGGCGATTTCTGCCAGCACGAAGCCTATCATGTTGTGGCTCGCATTATCTGCGTCGATGAGAACAGCCAGTTTGGCGGTTGGAGACGTCATATTTGTGAACAAAACTATACCTAAATTTATTTATAAACCTAGGTAATACTTGAGGAGTCTTATTGTGCTATTCACAGCCTTTCATCAATCGTTGTCGTGAATGTTCTACTGGTGTAAGCATTTGTTATGGCGATCAGTTTTCAGGCTCACCTTTGAAAGCCGGCTTCTTGAGGCCGCTAGCCAGTTCTTGAATGGAATGTCGCTTCTTTAGTTTGTATTCAATTTGTTTTGAGATGCAACTTGGAAATTGCAACCCGATTTGTTTTGACTGGATGTTGCTGGGTTTAAGATGCAAGCAGACGCGTTGTCTCAGAAGTGGGGGTTCTTTGTTGTGACAGTGCCCAACCACCAACCAATCAGCACCAGCGCTGTCAGCCTTATCTCGTTGTTGGACTGCTGATAAGAGCTACCCCAACCTAGCCTGAATTTATCACTAACTTTAGGTATCTCTTAACAGATATTAGCAATGACTATCCTAAGGACTACGTTGGCAATCTCAGCAAAAGAACATGGCTACCAATGTCGGATTGATGTTGCATCCAAGGTTTAGATATAGGATTAATATAGGATTAATCTGTTGAAGCACCAATGCCCACTAAATCTCTACTCATATTCTTCAGCAGCAACGTACTCCTCAACAAGTCTCGCCTCCCTTCGCTCCCTAATCTCATGCAGCGACGATTCAGCGGAAAGCCAGCCAACAATCAACATGCTCTTCATCACCCACGACCTGCGAAACCTCTCCGGCGTATACCAATCCCGACCTTTACTATGTAAATCTGGGATCCAGGGAAAGTTGGAATTGATGTGCAGTCGCAAGAGTGCCGGATAGAGATCCAATTGAAGAAGAGCTTCTCTAGTGGCCACTTCGTACCATCTGTAGCTCCCGAATGCGAAGCCCAAGGATGATCCGATCAGGAAAGGTACGCCTGCTGTTCCCCAGATCATGCTGCCTACCATTCCGCTTACTATACCGACGACCGTTGCAGCGGACATGCCGGATATCAAGCTACGAAGCATGCTGGATTTTCGAGTCAATTCATGATCAAAGTGACTGGTTCAGATAAAACATACAATAATCCAGGCCCACTGCGATAGGGAACAGTGAGTCAGCTCAATTCGTTCTTCAACGTGAAGTTGACAGGAGAAACCTACCTCACAACTCCCCAGCCACTCAGCAAGTTAACAAAGGAGAACCCATCGAAGCGGTCTGACATTGCAACGATACAAGGAAGGTGGCGGCAATTGGTCTATGTAAGCAGTACTGGCAGAGTTGGACATTCCTCCAGGGGTCTTCGTAAACAGTAATTTATTAAATAATTAAAGAATTTGATGGGATCCCTCAGAATATTTTTAAGACAGAGAGGGGTTCTTCCAGTTCAGCTGAATCAACTAAGTTTGGAGTGACGTCATGAGGCTTACATCAAAGATGCACACTGGGGTCCTTGATGAAAATGGAAGAAATAAGAGAAACTTGAGCGGGACCTGAGAAACACGAAAGACGACATTTGGCACTAAGAGGAAATTACAGAACCGCGTTGTTGCGCAGCATCCTTGATTGGCTGATGGTTAGTCGGGAGAACATTCATCCGCATTTACCTGTCGCTTCTGACCAATCACAAAGCCGACAATGCCTGACAAAGCCAGATGCTTGCCATCCTCTACCCTGTATGATTAAGACAAAGATTAATCTAAGACGAAAAGAAAGATACTATACAATAATTGATGAAGGGAAAATTAAAAATAACTATTTTATTTTAATTTAAATAATTAATCAAGGTCCTACCAGGGATGATGGAAATCAGGTATGTTTTGCAATGACATGTGAAGCTTGGGCGATGAGAATAGGG
>JABCJY010000614.1:0-108306 GCA_013184415.1 Fusarium concolor
GGGCGCCAGACGTAAATAGCTCTGCAGGAACTGATCAACGCTGGAGCTTTCAGGAACATTGGCCTGCGTCGGTAGGTGGCATGTCGTACAGCGGCCGGGTATCTCAGGGCGGGTATCTCAACGGGTGTCGAAGTCGCATTTCAAGTACGGATACATGTGTCTTGCACTTTGAGTTTCTCGAGGGTATCGACAAGGGTCCAAGGCCAAGTATTCAAAGTTAACCATCAATCAGTGATCAAGCGAACAAGCAACCAAATCAACCTGGCAAACGGAGCATCGCCAATATAGTTTCAGCGCCGCTTCTGCATATCAGCTCTTACAAGGGGAGTGCTGTGGGATAAGAAAATGATGGGAGCATGATGATTGCTTACATGAGGAATTACCAGCAGCGGCTGAGCTGTTGTTAGCTTTCTTGCCCAGCTGTGCATATTGCTGATAGCTAGCCATTGCGGCTGAAAGCTCAGGCGAAGGGATGCGTTACGGCTGAGTAGGAGAAGGTAGTTGAAGAAAATATATGGAAGATCAAGGTCAACAAGACCGTGGATGATTGAGGGCCTGATGCCTTCGTTATGTATCCGTCCGTCAGTCTGATGCTCCAAATCTGAGCCTGTAAGGAGCTGGAGCTTGATCTGTGACACCACAACCACTAGCCAGCATATGGAACCCTGGCTTGGGCTGGATGTGGGCTGGCTGCGGGTTGGGGCGGCGAAAAGTGCGTGGGGAAGAACGAGCCGGAGGCTGGTGCGCTGTGATGTATGAATGCGATGCGATGCAGCGAGGGCAGAAAATGGTGTGGGTGGTAACTGTTCTGGGCCAAAAAATTCGAGTACCACAACGAATTCTGGATTCGCAGCAGGGATCTGGCTCCAGTTTCCAGTTCCTGTTCCTTCAGCGGCGGCACGTCTCGTTTCAAGTTGTCAAACCAGGAGATTAAATAACCGCTATCGATCGATCAGATCAGCGCGAGCGGGCAGACAGACTGACGTATGGAGGGGTAGCTTCAGATTCGAGATTTGATCAAGCTGCAGTAAAGGGAAACTGGCGGGGAAGGGGAGATAGGATGGGGAGTTATAAAAGGGAGGGTTTGATGAAGGAAATACCTACAAATTTAGAAGCAAATACAAACACCTACCTAAGGTAGGTAGGTAGGTAGGTAAGTAAGTTCTAAGGTAAGGTCTTCTACGTCAGATGCCTCTTGCATCAGCCTGGGCATTTTACTGTAATGTGACTACGGATAGTGAGGGAGCTTAGATGGAAGGTGGGTGCCACGGAACGGCAACTCCCTGCCCTATCAATTCTGACGGGACACACAGAGTCTAAGCCAGGTTGTCCTATCACTGAATACCACATCTTGATGGCCATTAGGCAAGCACACAAGAGCCACAAGGCAGATACAATGCTCAACACAAACACGGGACCTTGCACCTGAAGCTGATCAACACTGGTCAACCCATACTCCGCCTTGTTCTTGAACTTGAGGTGGAGGACAGCCACAGGCGGACTTGAAGAGGGGCAATTCAATAGCTTCAAGAGGCTGACTACGATAGCTCAGTTACCAACACCTCGGGAGCTCAGCTTCAAGATCAATACGACGCCCCCAATTCTTCAATGTCTTCTAAGCGGCGTTTGAGCGGGTTCTTCATTTCCGTCCACGCAATCACTCGAATGTTCTAAATACGCCATCTATCTCATATTGGACTGTGCAATATTGGACTTTCATTACATGGTTTTGTTTAAATGGCATGTTGCTCAGCCACAGCCACAGCCCCAGTTGCTATTTTCAGAACTGTCTACACGGACATTCAACCTTGTCGAGACTTATAGAAAACGGGAATAAAGTGGGCTGTCCGTTTTGACTTGATGGAATTGTAGATCAGTATTTAAAATTGTACCTAGTCGTACATCGGAGTATATATAAAATCTCCACGAACACAAGCACGAGTTGACGACATACCATTCATAGGGCCACGTGATTTGAGGCTCTGGTGGTGATGCAAGTAACATCGTGTTGTGAATCCATGTGGCATGGGCGATTGATCATTCCAGGCGAACTGATCTTCAATTTTGCAGAAAAAGAGTCTTAGAGAGCAGGACAATGTACCAGCAAGGCTGACAAGACACCTTCATAAAATTACCTACTACCTCAGGTAAGGTAAGGTAAGGTAAGGCATATGTGCAACCTACCCAGGTACTTAGGTACCTACCTACCGACAGAATGCCAGGTATTCAATACCTAGGTAACCAACCGACAAATTAGCAATAAGATAAATCTGTCGTGTTTTTCAACTTTCTGTGATCCTCGAATTCCTTGCCCTTGTCTTTGTGCAGCGAGGGAATTCGAGGTGGGGAGGGCGCTACGGAACATCCTTTACCCGAGTACCCCCCTGCAACAGTGTAGCTTAGGTAGCAAACCACAGGCATGAGCCGTGGCCTCGCGTCACTGGATGCAGCCTGGTGAAGCTTGAATTGGATATTATCATCAACACTACGCAACCACAAACAACACCACGACATTGATCGTCTTTCTACGCCAGCAGCCCTTTATTTAAATTCAGCCTGAAAATATCAACAAAAGCGCATTCAAACTCACATAACGCTCCGTCGCCCGCCATGGCCGAACGTAATCTTGCTCAGATCATCTCGCAGCTCAAGCACTCCCCCTCCATGGGCTACAACGAAGCCAATGCCCTCCTCTCAAAGGCTAAGCTCGCCCTCCTCAAGCTGAACGCTCTTACACCTGCTCCCTCAACTCCGGCGCATCTCCTCCCTCTCGCCCGCGAGACTTACGAGCAGGGCGCCCTCTTCGCCATCCGCGCCCGCAACCCCGACGCCTTCACCCGTTACGTCCAGCAGCTCCAGCCCTTCTACGAGCTACCCGCTGCTGTCCTTGCGCCCAACCTCCCTGAGCGCAACAAGGTCACTGGTTTGAGTTTGCTTCTGCTGTTGACGCAGGGTCGATACGCCGAGTTTCACACTGAGCTCGAGAGTTTGGAGAACCGTGAGGGTGGTGGTGGTGACGTCGAGAGCGATCGATACCTGGGTTATCCTATCCGTCTAGAGAGATGGCTGATGGAGGGATCTTATGACCGTGTGTGGAAGGCCATGAAGAGCAGTGAGGTGCCCTGCGATGAGTACGGCGTATTCTCCGAGGTAAGCATCTGCCATTTCCCCAGTTCCGCCCAAATTGCTAATACTGACTCAATTGTAGATCCTGAAGAACCAGATCCGCTCCGAAATTGCTTCCAGCAGCGAGCGCGCATACCCCAGCCTGCCCATCAGCTCCACAAAGTCCCTTCTCTTCCTGGATTCAGAGGGCGATGTCATCTCTTTCGCCCAGCACCGTGGCTGGATTGTCCGCGATGGCCACATCTATTTCCCCGATGCTGCTGAGGGCGAAGATGGTGACCAAAACAAGGAAATGAGCCAGATGGTGATAGAAAACGCTTTGGGCTACGCCCGTGAGCTTGAGACAATCGTGTAATGGGGGATTGGGGCTGAACTCTTGGCGAGAAAGCAACGGGAAGACATACATAGAAAAGTAGAGAGGGAAGAAACGATTGTTGTACGACTAATTCAACTTGAGAAGCTTGTCTGGCAGACGAGCCCTTCCAAAAAGACAAGCATCAACGCATGCAGCTTTTTAAACGTGATTCCATGATCTTCTGCTTCTCGCATATAATCAGGCTAAGTTGCAACTACAAAGACATGACTCCTTTGGCATCGTTCTATCAACCAGTCGTCCAAGTCCAACCTTTTTAAAGCCCTAGACTTTCCACCTCGTCTATCCAGCTCCTTTTGTGCATCGTTGACTCGAAACTCCTTATCCCAACGTTGCGCTCTCATCATTAAATCTTATTCGACTGTGTTCTGCCAGCTTAGGCGAACAGCTTCAAACCGCTTCCATGCTTGCCAATTTCACATACTTCACACACTCTGCACACTGTGCCCTTGTACTTAGTATGGTACTTGGAGCCATCGAAGGCACACTCCTCGTATGCAGTTCCACTGTAGATGGGGGTATGGCTGGCCGCGCACACGTCAAACTCGGCGAACTGGTCGAACTCAATCTCAACAGCGTCGTTGGGGTTGCGCTCGCACTGGGCCTTGGTTTTCTTGGCCTGTATTATTCCAATTAGTAAATGAATCAAGCCAGTTTGGAAATTCAGCATCACTTACATTTTCTACAATCTTGGTGGCACCGCCGTTAGCGATGATGCGGTTGGCGAAGCTAAGAGCAGAGTTGTAGTTCTTGTTGCGGATAGCCAACTGCATGGCACTCAGCAGAGCAAGCTGTCGGTGGGGTACCTCAATCTTGGGGATGGTGAAGTAGGCTGACAGCTCCAGACTCCTCTGAAGCTTCTCGGGATCCTTAGCCACGACATCGGGAGCGCCCAGTTGTCTCCTTGAGAGCTCGATGCTCATAGCGACAGCATACTCACTGGCCGAAGTAACAAGCTTTTTCGCCTCAGCGACCTCGTCTTCGCTTGACACAGCATTGACAAGGATAGAGTGGAGGATACCCTTGAAAATGCCAATACCAGCCTCAAGCTTGTTAGCCTTCATCGAATCATAGCCCGCCTGCAGGTCATTGGAAGCAAGGTGCTCAAGATCCCGGGGGATAATAGGCAAGACCTTTCGGGGGTCGGTTTCATCCAGAGTTCTGCGGACGTAATTGACTAGAGGTGGCAAGCCCTCAGAGGCGGGAAGGAAAGTCTTGGAGGCTGAGTAGACTTCCAAGAATCGTGACTTCAGCGGCGCGAAGTCGACAGCTCCAACCTGCCGGTTAAGAAGCTGCATAGCAGTCTCGAAAGAGCCACCAGCAACGTGGTCAACCGCCAATGGTGAGTTCCGTGCCCACATATCAGCCTCACTGCTGGCAGCACCACCAGCATCAACACTCTCCACGTTGACGAAGTCACTGTCGGCCTCGGGAACATCGTCATCACCCATATCCCAACCAGCAGCGTCTTCGTCATCATCGTCAATCAAGGCACCGTTACGCTTGGTAGCTGAGTCATCTTCCATAGCATCCTCAAACCCTGTGTTGGCGGCAGCTGGTTCATCCTCCAGGGACAAGCCTTCGACCTGGCCAAGAAGAGCCTTCTCGAAGAAGGACTGCGATGTAGCCTTTGTGGGCCAAGAGGCCTTGAACGAAGGGACTACAGGTTGACGGACAGCCAGGGGTGCTCCTAGGGTTGGCATAGTGAGATCCTCTTCAGTCAGGCCAGTAGCCTCTAGGATAGATTGGCATTCCTCCTCAAGACCATGGGACTTGGCAGTCATATAGGCGAGAGGATCTGCAACTTGGTCAGTCGGGTAACACTAAAGGCGGCATGATATGATACTTACAAAGGTCGATCTCCTTGAACATCTGGATGCGGTCCTCAACCTCTCCAAGGTAAACTGCGTTCTGGAATCGTGAGGTAAAATCGCCACGGTGCTCGGCAATCTTGGCCATACGGGCAAGCTTGGATTGGTCGCCAGTAGCGAGATATAGGAAGGACAGCTTATCAAACTGCTTGAGCTTTTGGTAGCACATCTCGACAACCTGGTGGTTACCGTGCGCCAATGCTTCTGTGCTCAGACGGGTCCAGAACTTGGGCTTGTCAAGCTCCTTAGCCATTTCGACAGCAACATCAAGGTTGCCACACTCAACAGCAAGGTCAAATCGAGTAGTGGGGTCCTGTACGAACTGGAGGGCGATTTCGGGGTAGCCTTTCTTCTGGAGATATGAGATAATCGATTGACCAACAAGGCTGGAGTTTCGGATGATGTGAAGCATCTCCTCGTAGTTGCGCTTAACGAGGGCCAGCTTGAATCGGTACTCGGTAGGATCAACCTGGAGGATACGGGGCTTGGCGGCTCTGTCAAGGCAGTATACGTTGCGGCCCTTGACCTTGACCAAGTAAACAGTCTGGTCAAGGGTTCGGACGATACCATTATCACCATTAAGCAAAGTGTACTTGACATGGTTAAGTGTAGAGTAAAGCAAAACGCCAGCATCATCCCAAGTGGCGCTCTTGATACGAATAGTCTCATGCAGAGTGCTGACCTGCTCAAGGGTCTTTGACACAATTGTGACATTATGCTTGCTCAAGAGAGCGGCGTAAAGTCCGTCGTTGGACCAGACAACATACTTGACACCATTGACGGCAAGTTCGGCGGTGCTCTTCTTCTGCTGAATGTCATAGAGGTGTACGGAGGTAGGAGTAATGATCAAAAGGTTACCAGTGCCGCCAAAGTAAATGTCGCTGGTGCCAGTTGGGGGCTTGAAGGATCGGGTAGTGTTGTTGGAGAGATCCTTGATATCAATGGTCTGGCTGGCAGCGTTGAGAACGGCAAATCGGTTACGGGCAACGAAAATAGCAGAGGTTCCAGCACCACGCTTGGACTCTGCAGGCTCAATGGCACCGGAGCCATCTTTAGGGAGGTTGACCAGTTCGTAGGATCCGCCATCAGCAGGTGAGGTAACGAGGATTGATCGCTCTGCAGGGTTGAAGGACAATGTCCGGGGCGCAACCCAAGCGCTGCCAAGCTTCTTGAGCGACAGGAGCGTAGGGCTTTCGATGTTCCTCTGGAAATCATAGGACTTAACGTGCTTCTCCTTGGTGACGTAGAAGAGCAGGTTCTGGTGAACAGCAGAGGCAGGACGCTCACGCTCCAACTTAAAGACCATCACGCCATTATCGTGACCGGCAGCAAACAGATTGATCTCGGGGTGCGCCGCAATAACCCAGAAGCGGTCGTTCTCTCTCTTAAATGACTGAACAGCAGTCCGCTTGTTCAGATCCCACACGCGGATGGTCTTGTCCTCTCCAGCGGACAGGATCAAGTCCTGGTGAGGGTGGAAGAGACATCCCGACGCATTCTGGAAGTGCCCACGGCATGTATCGACTTCCCAGGCCTTGGTCTCGCTCATGCGCCACAGCTTCACTAGGCGATCATCACCAGCACTAACAATGAGGGGCATGGTGGGATGGAAAGCGACCCAATTGACGCCACGATCGTGGCCCTCGAGGACGAACTTGACAACGGCATCGGTGTTTCCAAACATATCGGTCTGGTTTTGGTTGGCACGCGCCATTTGATCTTCGAAGGACATCGAGGTAGGAGCGGAATGCTTCTTTCGGAGGCCGGAAATGTCCCAAACGCGGACTGATTGATCGAGCGATGCAGAGACGACAAGATCTTCCTTGGGGTGGAACTGGGCGCACATGGCATAGTGGTTATGGCCAGTCATGGTACAAACTATCAACAGGTCAGCATCATAGGCAGTGGGACCAAGGCACCCGTTTTAGCATACTCAGCGATCGGTTCTGCCAGTTCCATATCCGAATGGTCTGGTCATCGGAAGCTGACAAAATCCAAGGAAGCTCGTGATGGAAGAATACGGTTCGGACGTAATCGAGATGGCCGTTGAGAGTGAAAAGGCATCGTCGAGTCTGGTAAGACCAGACCTTGATCTTGTAGTCGTCACCGCCAGAGACGAAAAGCGGTTGTGTCTTGTGGAAGTCGACACCACGGACGGGACCATCGTGCTCCTCGAAGCGATCAATCAAAGTTCCCATACGATAATCCCAGAGCTGGATGGTAGAAGAGTGTAGCGAAACGAGGATCCATGGTCTAATGGTAACTCGTTAGCTCTAAAACTTGCGATGCGATCCAGCGACGTCGGACAACAAACCTCTTGGGGTGAAAAGCAATGCCTTTAGCTCTGGAGGACTTGGACTCGAACTGCGCAAGGAGAATTGTTAGTCATCTCAGCGAAGAACTGCAGTGTTATCATACCTTGGTCAACATTCCCGGGGAGGACTGCATATTGGCGGGGAGGTGAAGCCGCAGCTTCAAGCATTAAGGGGTGGAACAATTCAAGGCGCCCAGACAGCGGTTGGTGAAAGCGGCTATTTTGCTTGCTTGTAGCTGGATCGCGAGAATCGGGTGCGAGCTGACCAGCACAGCGCGAGCGTGTCGAGATATACGGGAGGTGAAAGGGAGAGGTAGTTAAGTTGAATGCTGGCCAACGAAGCGAACTCCTAGGCTTGGGCTTGGGCAATTGAACACGATGCTCAATTGTGGGCTATCCTATCATACTTGGGGAATGCAGGTGCAAAGCCACCGCAACGCAACATTGTTCTGCCGAGTGGAGGCGTAAAAGAGTGGGAAAATCGGGGACCTGCTCCCTGAATGTGGCTGAAGATGCAGGGGTGCCGTTTCTGCCACGTAAGGAAAGATGGATGCTCCTGTCTTCTGTTTTCTGTCCATCAGCCGTGCTAAGCCTAATACAGCCAGCTCCTGGTCCCAGTGACGCTGTTTGATTCCAGGACTTCGAAAGCTCAGCCTTCTTTGTCCTTTGACTACAACAGAGTCGACGTATGGCAATTGAGGGCCTGTCGCACGTAGAAAAGGCCTTGAGTGTATTTTAATTCTTTGAAGAAGCTCAAGTCGTGAATTTGCGCTGTTGCGTACCTAGTTCTACGTCGTCATTGTCCAAGCTTTTGAGAGCTGTCCTTTGCCCCTCCATCCACAACCCTTCAAGCTCCTCGGTTGACATAGAACACGGCTCAACTACCTATATGCACCACTTCGTGTAGGGCGCAAACATGCCGTGTCTTTCTCAATGCATGACTATGGCCCTGGTGGCTGCTACGGCTGCTTTTGCATCCCCGTCAGTCAACGTGGGCATGAATACAGCGTTTCCTCGTGGCCCATATCTCCTTGAACTTCTGTAAGCTTATACAACCACTAGTAAGATATTACTTCTGACACTTACTAGCGAAACTGCTGCTGGAGAAAACTCAACTGCATACTTCCCGCTCCTTGATAAGATTGCTAGTGGTCATTTCCAATCAGCCAGCTCAGATGCAGAGCTCTACGACCGATTTCTCGAAGTTCTCCAACAAGATGACCATATTACAACACCTGACGCCCTTTCGACCTTTAAACTTGCTCTTTCACTACGCGCTGCCGCGCCACGGATAGAAGCGCACTACCAGTACTACACTACAGCTGTCGGTCCTGAATCCAAAGAGGACAGCACCAATGACTGCCGAACATGGGCCTTGGTTGATAACAAGAAATACTGTTCACCAACTCTTGATGTCGCCGTCGAAAGTGATCTGTCTGCCAAGTAAGTTTGAGGTTGGCTCTTACGAACACAATTCTAACATGAAAGTAGACAAGTCAACGTCTTGCCCTTTGATCGAGTCCTTGGGCTTGGAAAAGATGCAGTCCTCTACGCAGACCCTACATCTACCTCATTCGGCCCTTTCCATATTGCGCTCTCAAAAGCTGCGAAGAAAGGCGATGTCTCATATAGACTGCGATACCGCCGAAGCCCCGGTGCCCCCAGCACCCCTTTGTCTGTGAGCGGCTATGGTGTTAAACTGGATCTGAAGAGAACTGATTACATCGTTATTGATGATCGTGAAGCCAGCCAGGAAATTCAACAGAAACCTGTCGCGGCCGACGTGGATCTCGACACTGATGAGGATGTTGCTGATTTGAAGCCTCTTTCAACTTCCGAGCTTGCATCCCTGGGCCTGAAGACTGCCTCTTTCATCTTGAAGAGCGAGGATCCTCTCGATGCTTTGGTGAAATCAACTCAAGATTTTCCTAAGTTCTCAGCGTCCATTGCCGCCCACGAAGTCACGAAAGGCTTTGCCGATGAACAGCAGAAGAATGTCGAAGCTGGAATCCCTAGTGGTATTAACTTCCTCTGGATGAACGGTGTCCAGCTCATTGAGCGCCAAATCGAGCCTTTCGCACTTATTGAGATGATTCGACGCGAACGCAAGCTCATCGATGGTGTCCGCGAACTTGGCTTTAATGGTCAACAAGCCGTCTCACTGCTTGGGCATTCTGAAGTCGCCAGCTCCAAGGCTGAGGATGAACCCCCCAGGTTTGACTGGACAGATCGATTAGAGGATGGAAAGGCCCTTATGTGGCTAAATGATCTTGAGAAAGACGCCCGGTACCAGAAGTTCCCAAGCGAGTTGGCCGCGGTATGTAAGAAAGCTACATGTTGAAGTCATGCCTCTAACGATATCATAGCTCCTTCAACGCACGTATCCCGGTCAACTCCCACAAGTTGCTCTCAACCTCTTCCACGTCGTTGCGCCTATCGACTTCACCAATGTTGAAGACGGGAGAGCATTTGGCCAATTAGCTCAGTTTATGCAACGTGGTGTCACTCTGCGCTTTGGCATTGTTCCTCTCGCCACTACTCCTGCTTCTGCTGCCCAAGCCAAGGTCGTTTACCATTTGATGGAAACATATGGCTTTGAATCTCTCATTACCTACCTTCAGGAAAGTGAAGAGGGACCAGAAGGTGCAGCCAATAAGAAGTCTTTCGCCAGGGCTATCAATGGGCGAGAACCCTTACCAGGAACTTACAAAATGACTCTGAGTGAAGTTCTCGAGGCTGAGTCTTATGCGCAGAGAGTGAAGGCCAGCCAGGCTTGGGCTGGTCGGCTCAGCGCGGACACTGCCGTGCGTCCTGTCTTTGTTAATGGTCTGGCTATTCCACGTGAAAACGCTTGGGTACAGACAATGGGTCAACGATTGACCGAGGATCAACAATCAATTCAAAAGGCTGTGTACTTTGGGCAAATTGAAGATGGGACACCTGCTTCGGATCTCTTCCTTAACAGTGCTCTTTCCAAGCGCAACACATACATCTTTCCCGATGACGATAAGGGCCTTCGTGTTGTTGATGTCAACAAGCTTCATAAAGACTTCGCTGGATTATTCGGCAAGATTGCTGTCCTTCCCTCCGACTCTGAGGCAGCCAAAGAAAGCTGGGCTGTCCTCACAGTCGTCGCCGATCTCAACACAGATGATGCACAAGACCTCCTGATCGCTGCACTTGAATTCAGGCGCAAGAATCCAGGCGTTCGACTTGATCTTGTCCACAATCCTGCATCACCTACAGATGCCCATGCCATCAATGGCGCATTCAAACTCAATGAAGGCAAACTCGCCGAGATGAAGAGCAAGGGTGATCTGAAGGCAATTCTTGAGGCGTCATGGACTGCTGAAGATGATGGTCTTAGTACTGCGCTGGCCGACTTCCTTTCTGCTTCGAATATTCTACCTGGAACAAAGGGGCTCCTTCTCAACGGCCGAGTTGTTGGCCCTCTGCCATCTGATGTCTCTTTCAAGAATGACGACCTGCAGCAGCTCTTGGAATTTGAGCAGCGCAATAGGATTCTCCCCGTTTATGCTGCGATCAAAGACCTTGGTTTCACGGACAAGCTGTCGGATCCCATTTCTGCCGCAAAACTCACCTCCATTACAGCACTCTCGACAATTTCCGATCTCCCTCAAGGAATCTTTGAGTCGGCTCCGTCAATTAGGAGCTCGCTCTACAACACTTGGAACTCGACACACAGCGCTATTGAAGTCGGCAACCCAGAAACAGCCAGTATTCATATCGTCGGCCTCCTAAACCCTACTAGTGAGCAAGGCCAGAGATGGGCTCCCATTCTGAAGGTCATATCTGAACTCGATGGTGTGTATCTGAAGCTCTTCATGAATCCGAAGGAAGTAGTCGGAGAACTCCCCATTAAGCGATTCTTCCGTTACGTGCTCGACTCGAAGCCATCATTTGATAAGGCTGGCCACGTCCAGAGTCCTAGAGCTACATTTAGAGGCCTTCCCTCCGAGGCTTTGTTGACGGCAGGCATGGATGTTCCTCCAGCTTGGCTTGTGGCTGCAAAGGACTCGGTCCAGGATCTAGACAATATCAAGCTTAGCTCTGTTAATGCAGATATTGATGTGACTTATGAGCTAGAGAGTATCCTTATTGAAGGCCATTCTAGGGACGGCAAGCGAGGGGCGCCAAGGGGCGCACAGCTGGCCCTGGCTACTGAGAAGGATCCTCTGGTAACAGATACCATCGTTATGGCCAATCTAGGTTATTTCCAGTTCAAAGCCAATCCTGGCTTCTACAACATTCGACTCAAAGAGGGCCGTAGTTCCAAGATCTTCGACATTGAAAGTGTCGGTGCTCAAGGTTACGCTGCTGTTCCTGGAGATGAAGGGACGGAGATCGCACTCATGGATTTCACAGGTACCACCCTATATCCACGTCTTAACCGAAAGCCGGGAATGGAAGAAATCGATGTTTTGGAGTCACCCGATAGTGAAGACAGTGGCATTGTTGCAAAGGGCCTTAAGTTTGCCGAAAGTCTTCTCGGAGGAACCAAGTCGCCCAAAGAGATTTCTGCCCAAGAGCATGCAGAAATCAATATCTTCAGTGTTGCCAGTGGTCACTTGTACGAGCGAATGCTAAATATCATGATGGTGTCGGTCATGCGAAACACCAAACACACGGTCAAGTTTTGGTTCATTGAGCAGTTCTTGTCGCCCTCGTTCAAGGAATTCATTCCGCACATGGCCGCTGAGTATGGGTTCAAGTACGAAATGGTCACTTACAAGTGGCCTCACTGGCTTCGTCAACAAAAGGAAAAGCAGCGTGAGATCTGGGGATACAAGATCTTGTTCCTCGATGTGCTGTTTCCCCTCTCCCTCGACAAGGTCATCTTTGTCGATGCGGATCAAATTGTCCGCACTGACATGATTGACCTTGTGAACCATGACCTGGAGGGTGCGCCGTATGGTTTCACACCCATGTGCGACTCTCGCACCGAGATGGAAGGCTTCAGGTTCTGGAAGCAAGGCTACTGGGCAAACTATCTTCGTGGACTGCCATACCACATCTCAGCGCTCTACGTAGTCGACCTCAACCGCTTCCGCCAGCTGGCAGCAGGGGACCGTCTTCGACAACAGTACCATGCACTCTCAGCTGACCCTAACAGCTTGTCCAACCTGGATCAAGATCTACCGAACAACATGCAGTTCACCATCCCAATCCACAGCCTTCCTCAGGAGTGGCTTTGGTGCGAGACGTGGTGCAGCGACGAGAGTCTGGGTCAGGCGCGTACTATCGACTTGTGCAACAACCCGCAGACAAAGGAGCCCAAGCTTGACCGCGCAAGGAGACAGGTTCCAGAATGGACTGTCTACGATGATGAGATTGCGGCGCTGGATCGTCGACGCAAGGGCAAGCAAGACAAGAATGAGAAGAGCCATGAAAGTCAGACGGCAAAGGAGGGAGCGCATACAAAGGATGAGCTTTGAAGAAACCTCAACTTACACCCAGTCGCGCCTTTAGTAAATTTAGGATCGCACATATCTAGATCTGATCTACTGTCAATATTTTAGAGTCAATCATCAGTATCGTCCAACCCAGTGTCCATTCCTCAATATGGGATGTCATCAATTCTGTACACTAAACATGGTGAAATATGATGCGCTCTCTAATCCAAGGCTGCCAAGTCGCAGGCAGATGTGCTGGCCAACCCATCAGGGTAATGAGATGCACACATAGGTAGGTAACTCTAGCTTGAGATAGTGTTTTTATCAGCTCTTGACCCCTTTCCCCGTTAATGTAGCCACAATGCCAATCCTAGCCTTTTCGGCGACATGGAAGCCACCTACGTCAGCTAGTCAATCATCTGGCTTTTGTGGTGGTTGTACCTTCCAGTCAGGAGATGGCACATCACATGGCGCTGATGACATGTTGTCTTTTCTTTTCGAGGTGTACTTACCCATATTCTCTAATCAAATCGGGCAAAAGCATTGGTCAACGAGTCATTTACGGATAGACCAAAGCCATTCCATTCATTCAAGTGTTCATATCTGTCCCTTATTTTTAACCAACTTCGCCTCGCTATTGTAGTATTTACGTGCACACGTAATGTCTCCCACCGCACATGGCCATTTGCTCCATACATGCTCCTAACAATGCTCACCCTGCCCTGCTAAATGTGAAACCGAACTAGCATTCGAATAGCTCCAGACCACCCTCTATGTTGAGTAGAAGCTCGAAGACCACAGCCGGGTCGTCCGGCCTATGGACGTCGTCGATAGTTGCAGAATCCGTATCAGGGGCTCAAGAGCAGGATATGTCCAAGTCGTGTTCAAACCATCCGTCCATTCCATAAACGCCTCGTATATGTAGTAGGTATATTCGTGTCTATTCCCATGTCCAAAATCCCGAAGCCTCGTACACCACGGAGGGACTGTCTCCGCTCCCAAATAAATAAAAGCAGACCAGGAACACTCAGTGCTGTCTTCTGAGCTCTAGGCCATTGTTGTTGCCACAAATGTCTTGTTATGTCCATCAGCCTCAGTTTTGAAATAGAGGCCAGCGCAAAGAAAGAAAAATGGCGGGTATCACAAATGCCGTATAATCAAGACACCGCGCTCCGTAGATTCTTTACCAGGTTGTAACTTTGTGTATCAAAAAGATCAAGAGAGGAAAATGTATCCTGATGCTCAAGGTTGACTCGTCTCGCGTTCTTCCTGAATCGAAGCCATCGACGAGGCTTGCCCAACACCCAACATTGATGAATGGCTCAGTGGTGGCATGCCAGCTGATGATTTGACTCCTGTAGCTGAGGGTGCACCGCTGGGTGCCGCAGTTCCGTTTTCGATCTTCTGCTTTGTGAGCTGGGCCGGGTTGATACCGCCATCGCCGTTGGGAGTTTGCGCTTTGGAGTTGTCGGCCGATAATTCTTTATGTAGTGGTGATGAAGGAGAGTTGGACTTCTTGCTTCGGGTATCGCCGTTTGCAGTGTTGGCCCCCCGTGAAGAATTGCGTGGAGAAACCCGGCCAGTCTAAGGTAAATGTCAATGAATGTTGTAAGGAATAGAATATTGGAGGGGCATACTTGTTTGGCCCAGCGAAGGCCACAGCTGTTGCAAAGATCCCTTTGGCCACTGGGTCCTCTACGCCATTCGGGGGTATTTCTTGTGTGGCAGTTGGCGCAATCTCGTACGACATTGCCGACGCCCTTTCTTCGCTTGCGCTTCTTCTTGCTGGAGAGCAAACCTCCGAGTTCCTCAGCCAAGATTCGGTTAACCTTCTCCATCTGCCGCAACTCGAATTGCCAGCTAGAGCACTTAGTCGTTCTCAACTCATCGAATATGTTGTCTTCCGAGGCCAAAGCAGCATCCTGAGTGCCAGGAGCCAGTGCGCCGCCAGCAGGCTGTGAAATGTGGCCTGTTGCATGGTTCTCAGTGCCGTTGTTGGATCTCGAGGTGGCGGCGATAGATCTGGAACCAGAGGCGCTGGCAGGAGCAAGGTTGCGTGATGAAGCCTTAAGAAGCTTCGTCTGGGCAAGTAAGAACGACGGCTTTTGACCTTCAGAGGCGTCGCCTGGGTAAAGAGTCGTCTGAGCTTGCAAAACTTGACCCCTGCGGTTCTGAACTTCGTGCTTGCAAGTAACAATCTTTCCACGCCTTGCCTTTTCCATAGTCCTTCCGAATTCAGGCCGTGATTCTTTTCGCATAAGATCCTGAATACTGGTTCCTACCAGGCTATCGGGCTGGAGATCGAGCAGAGACCTAATGTTCGATGAAACATACAAGAACAAGCCTGATGTGGAGAGCTTCGTCCAAAGTTCACTGTCACCAATGCCACCATTTGCTTCAAGATTTCGACGGCTGAGAGCAAACACAGGTCGTTTGCGGCCTACTAAAATAATGCACTTTCGACCCTTTCCTTGTTCGACGAATAGTGATCCATGGCTTTCGAACCACGTGTACCCACTGTTCTTTCTGCGTATCCGGAAAACGATATTCACAGGATTTCCAGTCGTCGTGTCTTTCAGTTCACGCGTAACAGGAACTATGTCAGATGGGTGGCATACTGTCGAGAGGGAGTTGCCAACCAGATCCGCAGCCTCATACTCTAGAACCTTCTTGCAAGATGGCGAAAGATACAGGAAGAGGCCCTTAAGCGAAAGAACGTGGACCACATCGTCAGTATTCTCGAGAAGCATCTTATCCCATGATTGCTTGTGCCAATCCGAGGTGAGGCCCTTGGGGCTGAATTGTTGCAACAAAGTTGAAACGTCGTCTACACCTAGTGTCTGACCGTTGTCGGGTTCCCACTGGCTAGAATTTGGCGGTGTCCAGATGTATTGGCCGATGTCGCTGTGTTTGTAGTTTACTTTAACACCACCAAGGTCTTGATTGGATGCGATCGCATCGGGGCATTCCACAAGATCGATCTGGAAACCAATAAAGTATCTGATTTCATCAGTATCCCAAGGGATGGGGATCATGGTTAAAAGATTCAAGAAAGGTTTTCCGCCTTTTCGATAGTTGATAAGACTCTGCTGAACCTCCCTACCCTCATGAACCATCTTCTTCAGGTTGTAAACGGCGCCATCGTCAACAAATTCACGTTTGGAGCCCGCTTCGACTTTGCCATCTGGAGCTTGAAGAAAGCGGCAGTTCTGACCAACAATCTCATGGCGACTGTAACCGGTAAGATTTTGGAAATTGTCTGAAACGTATATGATGGGGCAATCGTTCATGGAGACATCGCAGACGACAAAGGCACAGGACATATCGACAGCACCGAGTTGGATGCGTGGATTCTTACGTGTGGCAACTAACCACAGAGCCTTGAGCATATCGAATCCACTCTTCGAGTATATCGTCTTTTCCTTTGAATCCCTTGGAGCATCGCTGGTTGATGGCGTCGTAGCGACTGAAGTGCTGGTAGGTTGAGTGACGGTTGACGAGGACATGGCTCCGTGTGACTGTTGCTGTGGAGGTGAAACGACGGAGCCAGAAGCGGTTGAGACTTGGCGAGATAGCGTAGGCAAGTTATGATTGGGATCTCCAGCATTCACATTATTATAAGCCTGGTGGTTGTTCATCATATTGTCGCCCGAATCCTCTATTGTGTCCATGGCAGTATTGGCGGGAGCGGGTATCGGATTGGTTGTCGGAGGGTTGCTTTGGTTCATATTCATTGAACCGGCGTCTGGAGAGAGATCCATGGAGAAATCGTTGCCAACTTGAACCTGAGGGGTAAGTTGGCCTTGCGGGAACTGAGCCATGGACGGTGAGTAAAGGTTCATCGGTGAGGCGTTACCTGCTATTTGTGCCCCGACGCTCATACTGGCAAATGTTGAGGGCATCATGGAACTCATCATATCAGGAGAAATGGTCGAGTAATCATTGGGGTCGGCAGTCATATAATTGCCCATTTGGTCCATGCCGATAGAGGTATTAATAGTGGGAAATCCGCCTCCCATAGGTTGATTAAATTGGTATGAGTTGAGGTCACCGTTGTCAGCCCCGAAAGTCATAATTTCACCGTTGCCGACGGATGACATTCGCCTCTGCCCTTGCTGCTGCTGAGCCATCTGAAACTGGCCCATAGGGTTAGCGAAGGCCTGGGGCATGCTCTGTCGGCGGTATAGTTTATCTTGGTTATCGCGAACAATATCATCGAGAGAGTCCCCTCCCGGGAAGAACGTTGGGTCGTTCATATTGTGCTGCATATGGTTCGGCTGATTCTGCGGCATGCGCGGTTGCTGGAAATGTTGAGGTGGTTGCTGTTGTTGCTGCTGCTGATGGGGGGAGTAAAAGCCATCCATAGCGACAGCATCTGGCTGAACGGCCTAGCCAGGCGCTCGAAGAATGTGGTGAGAGAGTATTGTCCCGTTGGTATCGTGGGAAGCCAAGCGGGTGGTGGATGTCCTGATTCGACTCGCCTACCAAGGAGTTGGTAAGGCTGGCGGCCTGGTTAAGGGACCCTAGTTGCAGCGGAACAAAGTTCGAAAACTGATGACAGACGTAACAATAAGAGAAGGCAGATATGTCGCAAGATGGCAGAGTGGTGCCAAGTCGGGTCGAGATGGTTGAGTTAAGTTGGGTCGGGTCGGGTTGATATTTGGCGTGATAAATCAGGCCGGAGAGAAGCGACCGAGCGAAAAAGAGAGGGACAGGGTATGGATAATCGCAGACGGCAAATGCGCGGGGGTGGATATTGGTGCTTGCTCGAATTTGTACTGCTCAGGATTGGACTATGACTCGAAAATCGATGGTGGAAAGCTCGGAACGGCGGGATGAAGAGAAGAGGCGCGAAAGAACAGATTTTGCGTTCGAAGCCGGGTCGCGTCAAAAGTCGAGGGGGAAGATCGCTACGATGTCGTTGGAAGGGGAAAAAAGAGAGGGATGGAGAAGTAGAGTACGGTATGGCAGAAGAAGAATGGGAATGCGAGAGAAGCCGGGTGTGTGTGTGTGGTGTGGGTGGGGTGGAGTACCTTGCCTGGCCTTGCCTTGCCAGAACAGCCAGACCAGGCAAGACCAGGCGGAGGTAGGATGGTGCCAATGGTGGTGATGGCGGATTGGGTGGATCACGGTGGCTAGTGTGGAAAGGCCGGCCGATAGCTACCTACCTCAGGTATCTACCCACCTATCTTACGGGTTACGGGCAATGGCTAGGTAGGTACCTAGGTACCTTACTGTACCGTACATACATTACTGGAGTGAGTGTTCGAGGTGGTGAGGTGACTGCCGTTTCCTGCAGTCGAACCCTTTCCCGTTTCCTTGTGTAGGTAGGTACTGCAAGGAGCAGGGGAGAATCTGTGCAACTTCCAACCCACCAAAGACCGACCGATACATCCATCTTCGCTTGACTCTTGGTGCCATACAGAAGTATCCAAATTCGCACTTTACCTTGCCGAGCGAGGGTAGCGCATGTGGGGGAGGGACTTGCTTGAGAGACACCAGGAGTAACTCCGGCATGAGGAACAGGCAGACAGGCGCAAGAGGCTTTGTGCATTGCCAAATGGAGGCGGCGACCTAGGGTTCGTTAAGAACTAGGACTTATTTGATATCAAGACAAAGGTTGTAAGTGAGTCTCTTAAACCGAACCTGATATCTGCCTTAACTATATCACAAGGAATATAGGTAAGGCTTCAAGACGTTTCAGAATACATCAGCCTTTGAAGAAACAACGCATAACTTTAAGCATAATCGCATGAAAACATCGACTCTCTGAATACATAGGTACCTAGGTTTGGGTTTCTAGGTACCTATTAAACGCTAGGCGAGGGGACCCCGTGCTTCGCTTCTCCTGCGCAATAATTTTACCCTTCCCTTTCCTTTCTTTTGTACTGTGCCTAAGGGACTCAAAGATCATCTCCATTTAGGAAGTATTCAAATTTTTACAGCAAAAAGTTATCGAGATCTGTGATATAAAATGCGTATTTCTTTAAATCCTGGCGTTTCTTATCTTACAAGCCTATGAATACCTTGCATGACAAATGTCTCAAATTCGCTAGCACACCCGCCTGTTCCTTGCAGCCTAGAAAAAGTTAAGTCAAGTGTGAGGATTCACATTCAATTAGGTAGTTCCAGCACGCCCCCTCAATGTGGCTTTGCAACTCAAAGGTACCCGTCAACCCTGTAGCCATAATCCACTCATTAACTTTGTTTTGAGTGCCAATGCTCGCAAATTTATCATCTCGAAATGGCGAGTTAAGCCACTCTGCGTATCGCGGGCTTTCCAGATGCCTTGAATAAGGTAAGGTAGTTAAGTTATGGACTGAGCCTCAAGCTGGCCTTTATACCATTTCCCCCAGTCTTGCGTATTGTGCCTGAATCAAGATTCAGGTATCAGTCAACGCAGACTTGGACAGCCATTACACGATAACTGCATACTTTTCGTTTACCTACGGTACTTAAACAGCCTTGTCTCTTAAACATTCTCATTCGACTTAGATCAGAATCAAATCGAGTATCGCCGATGTTGTGACTGGGCCTCAAACATCCCCCCTCCTACATGAGACATTCATTCCATCTCTCCCTCGGCCCCTTGGGCTGGGTCATCTAGCGGTTGGGCTTCTCATACATAGTCTCAGCCATTCAGCCATGATTGAGATCGAAATCGGTCTTTGGGTCATAATTCAATACGCTACAAAACTCGTCATCTATGACTACCTACCCTACCACTACTGACGACAACCCTCGCAACGGGCAATCGGTCACTTACCAATATCAACCGATTCATAAACTCTAATGTAGCATTAAAAGCGACATGCGGTCTCAAGTATATAGCATCCTTAAACAAAATGCCCTCTTGTTTTTGCCCTGACGCCTAGGACCGGCGTCCTCTATTTCTCTCCTCGTCCATGTACGAGACATGGCAGTTGCTCGATGCCGATTCAAACCTGATACTGCTCCCGCCTAAAACGCAGTCCCTTGGTGTATCGATATCAGTACTGCCGTATGAATGCTCGCCTGTCCGAGTTGCGTGGCCACTAACTGGGCTTCAGGCCACAGCTGGCATCGTACAGTAATTGTTTTGGTATCATCTGGAAGCAACATCGCTGTGTACCATCAAAATTCTGGTCGTTATATCATCCCGCCTACCATAGCCCAACTCAATCCAATCAGACTGCTCTCCAATCCCGGCGATGGCATGGCACTCCGCGATGGAGAAGATGGACCACCTCTGCGAGCTTCCTCCTAGTTGAAGAATCCCATGATGGTACGTTGTGCCTCAGGAGAAAATTGCTGCAAGAGTGGCGTAGGATCAACACCAGTCGATGTAAGAAGTCCCTTAGTCGCCAAGGCTACACGGCTGGCAGTCTGTCCCACAAGGGTCTCTGCCTCAAGAGCCTGGGCGACAAACACAAAGACCTTACCAGCCTGATTCGCCACAGCTGGGTGTCGCCTGCAAGTCAAAAACGTCAGCTTCTGCACACCAAGACAATGGTAGTATGGATAGTAGAAAAACTTACTGGTCAATCAGCTCGGCTAGGTATGCATAAGCGTAAGGTGCCGCTTCCTCATCGTTGGTCACGGGCAGAGTCTCTACCCATTGTGTAATCACGTTTTGCACATCACCGACCGTGCTGGCGTTGTAGTGGAGAATTTTGGCGATGGCTGCGGATGCATTCTCAGTTGCATAAACGTTGTCCTCGTTACGGGCATCGGGGACCTGGGTGACCTGGAACAAGAACGGAACCGAGCCTCCCAAGAATTGTGCCCAGGGTGCTCCACCTCGGTGCGCCGCAACTCCGATCCCGTAAGCCGCCGCCTGGCGAATAGCTGGCGAAGGATCTCGGCAGCCATCAATGAGCGGCTGGGTGATGTAGTTGGCATATCTTGTGCTTTCAGGACCGCAGTACTCAAGAACGTCGTCCATAATGCACAGTCCCCACTGACGCTGGGTAGGATCAGGAGAGGCAAGGAAGCCCTCATATGTGGACATAAGTCGCTCCCAAGCCGGCAAGAATGCAGCACCGTGGTTCTTGAAAATGGCGTGGAACGCCTTGTTCATATCCGAGAGCAGGGTCTGGTCGTCCTCAATCGCCATCAGGGTATCCTCGGCCTCGTCCTCCACATCATCAGCGGTAGCTCCCTCCTTATCTTCTGCACGCTGGGCGACACGGTCCTTGTAGTCCTCGATTGCAGAGTGGACTGAGTCGATGAATCGGCTAAGATGTTCCGTAGAAAGACAGTCCTTTCCAATAACCTCGACGGATTCATAGAAGCATTGGTACATCTCGGCAAGCGTGTCGATGGCAGGCTCTGCAGTCAAGACCTCGAGAAGCTTGTCGACAGTAGCAGTCCATAGACCGCGGAGCTCGTTAGACTGGGGCCCATACGCCTTCTTGTAGGAGCTTAGCAGCTGAGGAACGAGCTTGGCAGAAATGTACCGGACAGGATCGTGGAAGAAAAATGCAAGACCGGGGAGAGCGATCTTCTCCATGATTTCTGCGACGTAGGGAGCGAACGAAGCCTCGAGAACCTGGGCATAGACAACTAGAAGCTCAATAGCCATGTGCTTGTCATCCATCGTGCTTGTCTTGATACCAATCATCTTACCCTTGAGGGGAACAAGCTCCCATCCTTCCTCGTTCTGCATCTGCTCAACCTGGTCATCATCATCCAACAGCTGGATATCGGCCTTGGCCACGGCAAGCTCCAACAGAGGAGGCATGACGTTGTGAAGGAAGGGGAGGAAGTCAGAGCCGAGAACACGGCACATACGGCCCCAACAGTGCATGAGATACTGCGCCTGAGGATCGTCTGCATCAGTGATGTTCGCCTGAATGTTGGCGAGGAGGTTGACAAGAGTCATGGCATCCTGGCCAAGGCGTTCCTTTCCAACTGCCAGAGCGATCAATGTAGCGCACTCCATGGCCTTGGCGCGCAGAAGTCGGTACTCCTTCTCGCTCTGGTTCTGGAGAACATTGACAAGAAGAGGCATGAGGGTATCGTAGTACTTGGAAAAGGCAGCTTCAGCAGCATCAGCGATGGTTGCGATGGTTGACAGAGCTTGCTCCTGGACATATCGCTTCTCGTTTTGAAGGAGCTGGAAAAGGTGTGACAGGAGATCGTCCAGGTATGGCTCCAGAGTGGCCTTCTCAGCCTCCTCACAAAAGTTGACTAGAGCAGCAGCAGCGTGTGACTTGACACGACCCTCGGGGGAGTCGAGAACAGGAATTATGGCCTTGAGAACACGGTCATAGTAGTCGGTCTGCATCTTAGGGGCAAAGTCTGTGCTCATCTGGCCAAGAGCGTTGCAGCCAGCCCATCGAACTCGGGGATGAGGATCTCGGAGCGCGGGAACCACCAAGTCAAGGACTTGACTGAGCTCGCCAATCATGAGATCCCGGCAGCCTTCGGAAATAGCAGAGATGGCCATCAAGGCCGCATGTCTATCCCTCCAAGCCATAGAAGTCATCATGCGAGGAAGCCAGTTGAAGGTAGGAGCCAGAATGGTCTGGCCTCCGAGCTTGTTCGCAAGTCGGTCCATAGTTTGCTCACCAGCAACATGGTTCTGATCGCTCTCATCTTGGTCAAACTGCGAAGCGTGTTAGCTACACCAAAGTCGAGGCGTTTCCTCAGAACTTACGTCGTCTGAGGCCATCCATTCAGAAGCATCGTCATCATCCTCGCCAAGATCCGTCATAAGACTCAGACACTGAGTGATCATATCGTTTGTGTATGAGGGGTCCTTTCGGCACACCGAAGGCGCGTAGTCGGCAAATGTAGCCATAAGCTCCAGGGCGTTTTGACGGCAAATGTTCTCGAGCTCCTTGTCCTGAACCACAGAAATACTGAACTGAACGAGATTTGAGAAAAGGGGTTTGAACATCTTGGGAGCTGACTCGGCGAGATCGATGAGAGCGAGGAGCGCCTTGCTGAGGTCGTCGGAATCTTGAGAATCCTTGATCGGGGGTAGAATGTTGAGGACATCGGGGATAAGGGCATAGTATTTAGCCTGCCCCTTCTTGCTAATAGTCCTGAAGAAAGAAGCAAAAGCCTCCATCGCGGCAAGGCGGACCTATAGCTGTGGTTAGCAGCGCAATGACATGCAAGGTGGGACAAAAAAGTCTGCCCCGCGGGAGGGGTGTTTTACCATGACGGCCTCGTCCTTGAAGCCTTTCTGGAAAGCCTGAAGAACGGCTTCTTCATGCTGCTTCTCGATAATTGCAGGAGTCGTAGCAAATACTCGGAATGCATTTTCTCGCTTCTCGGGTTCGGGAGCTTGGCTGAGCTGGAAAAGAGCGCCAAGCAGTTCAGGCCAAACGTCGCCTGTTGCGGAACATGTTAGCAGAGGTCCAGTACGAGGAGGGCTACTCCAAAATATCGAGGTGCTCACCATTCTCTGTGTATTGTCTGGCAAGCTCGGCAACAGCATCACTAATCTTGTTGCGAACGAGGCGCTCAGACTCGGCGGCGAGAGTCTCGAGAATCTTTTGGCGGATAACGGCAGCTTGGTCCTTGGTCAGGGAAATAAAAAGGTCCAGGCTTTCTCCCGCCTCATTCTTGCGAGTCTTTGAGGCAATTCGGCGAAATATCACAGCGGAGAAGGATCGAGTCGGATTGTCGCCAGCAGCTTGGATTTGTTCAGCCAGTCCCATCAACAGGACCTCAGGACGAGTGGCAGTCCAGTTGTTCTGTAGATGCTCCTCGGCCTGAGATCTTATGCTGTTATCGGGGGACTGCAGGGCTTGCAGAAGCTGTGAAAGCTCTGAGTGGACGTCGGGCGGAAGCAGAGACATTGTTGTGGTTGTGGAGGGTTGCTGATGGTGATGTCCACCAGCAGACGACAAAGAAGATTGGATCCCAGTCGGGAGAAGTGAGCCAAAGTAGCGATAATAAAAGACCAGAGAAGAAGTATGGAGAAGCTACGAGCCGTGGAGGGTCGTTGGCTTTGATCGGCCGTGGCTTCACTATGAGGGACGAGATTTCCAAGATCTCAAATGGTGGGAAAGAAAGAAGAGAGGAATGGATGAATGAATGGGAACAAAAGCGAAGTGGGGGAGGGGAAGCCCAAAGTCGAGGGTCGTGAAGATGTACCTCGTCAGCGAATATTTGCGGAGCCGGTACTTCTGGATCAACTTGAGCCTAAAAGAAAAAAAAAACAAAGGGTGCGCGGTGACCAGGCAGTCCGTGGCTAGTGTGATTTTTTTATTGATTGTTTATTTTTTTCCACTAGGCTCCGACATGACGACCGACTGGCATTAAACTCCCTCAAATGTCGTAAACATAAGTTGGCCTTAACTTAATATTTCTTTCTCATGTACATCTGGCGCATAGAAAACCTGCAAATCTTTATCAGTGCTCTATAGGAAGAGGAGAGGGAAAGAAAAAAAAAAGAACTTTAAGACCAGCTGCACAAGAGGAGCGCCTCTTTAATCATGCAATGACCCCCAAAAATACCTTAGACAAAGAACCTTAAAACGAGCAAGATAATAATTGGTCAGGCAGCTCAGGCTTACTCTTTTTTCTTCCTCTCTTCCATTTATTCGTTTGCTTGTTCTGGTAGCCTTCCAGAGCTGTACCCCACCACACCGCCAGAACGGATGGCTTTCAATGCACAAAGAAATCCTATCATGATACATTGGAACTGCAGCCAATCAATTAGCCAACCACTTCCTTGAACTTTCAACGTGACACAACCCGTATTCTCTTCAAGATTCGTTGGAATTTAGTGGACTTTGGGGAAACATGAGTTTTGGGGTTTCTTCTAGAAAGCCAGGCCCTCAGGTGAGTTAGAAAATAGCCGGTATGCGACACTTCTTTCAGGCACATATGAGGACTACTTAAAATCTTAACTAAATTTACCTAAAGGTTTAGGTATCCCTTAACGGACATTAGTCCACGAGTCTCCTCAATGTGCCTTCAATTTTGCAACCCGCCTGAATGCTACATATCTAAGCTAGTGCGTGCCTGCATAACTGAGATACCGATTTGATAGACTAGGACAAACGATATCAGATCTCGACTTTGTCAAAGGTTGATTCACAAAGATTCCTTTACGCGGTAATTGTGAAATACGGGCACTGCGTAGTTTCACGATTATTATGCACAAGAGGACATTTTCAACGTCTGTTGGCTGAGCGTTGATCTCAAACTTACAAACCAAAGGTTATACACAAATCTCAGACGATCAACATCTTCAGATGTGATTAATTTCCGCTGTTCGTTTACGAAACCCCTCGCCAGCTTCCGCTCGCCCTTTGCTGATCTTAACTGATCAGATCTCGCTGCTTGGTTACGTACAACGAGCTGCAGAGCCAGGGAGAGGTCCTTGTGAACGTACATAGTGCCTATGGTCAAGCCCAGTGACGCGATGATCATCTCCGGTGGACGAAGAGTTCATAAGCTCTGCCGGATCATTGTGAAGATGCCCGATCAGAGTAGGTAATGGAATGGATCTTCAAGTGTCATGCGAATTAATACTTGAAAGATACTTGCAGCTGCATGAGAGGTAATAATGTTGAAACATGGAATGATAGGTATTTATTTGTAGGCTTCTTCCGCTCTCAGGGATAAAGACTGAGAGAGAATCCCTCATCAGCCAGTTTTGCGCTGAAGATTGAGCTCCAGCTCCAGCTCCAGTACCTATCGCGGGGCACTCCACCATTCCCCCCAAGCGTTCGGGCTATGTCATCATGCAAAACCTACCACCCCGCCCACTCATCGCCCTGGATTGCAACCTCGTGCCCCTCACAACTAACTGTCCCGTCTCCAGACCAACCTCCGTCGCAGGAAACCATTCCACTTCATCGCCTCTCAGCCAAATCTCATCTGTCTGTCCTTGGCGAATGTCTTCTGACCTCTAGTATCCTGACTTCTAGTTTGTGACTCTTGTTCTTACTCGACACTTTTGCTTGCTTGGACATTGGACATCAATTTATCCAGATCCTTCAACCATTCTCTTGTTCTTTATCCTGCCTGCGCCCCTCGTTCACTCTCGACTATCTATCTCTGATCTCTGCCTGTGCCACACCATCATCTCATCTTCCAATTTTCGCGACAAACCATTCACCATCAACTTCCCATCTATCTGCCGATTACAATACATACAGCGCCCTTTTACTAGCTTAAGCCGTATTGAATTCCCTCGTCTTGCCAAATCAACCTAACAACTCCCAACATCAGCCAATTCATCATCACCACCTAGTTGTGAACAAAACTCTCCCACCATGGACCCCTCACCGTCCCGCGAGCTCAAGGATACCCGCGCGACCAGCTCAACCAGCCTCAACAGTGCTGCCTCGGGCTCCTCTTCTACTCATAAACCGCCAACTCTTTCTCAACGATCTCCTTCCGTGTCTATATCCGCCGGTTCTGGCCCAAGCTCCATATCCGCCCATCGAGCGAGCTTTGCCGAGAACTTGCGCAATGCGCCCTCCTCTCCACGCTCTCAACGGCATCCTTCTTTCACGCAGGCTGCTCTCCAAGAACTTCTAAACCACCCTCCTGCCGGAAACAAGCATGCCAACCCCAAGTTTGCTGGTCGCGATTGGCGTGATGTAGCTGTTGGAGAGCTTGTATCTCCCGACGATATTAAATGGGTCGAGTTCGATAGTAGCGTCGAGGAAGCTACCAAGGTGAGCATAAAACTGAGTGAGAGCAGTGATAAAATGCGGGATTCAATATGCGCATTCAAAATTGAGTTGTATCATCGTACTAACCGCAACTCTCGCAGCTCCTCCTCAAGAGCCAAACCAACGTCGTTCTTGTCCGCGAGGATCCTTCTGTTCACACTGCCGTCTCCACATTCGATTACACGGACTTGAACGCATACCTGCTCGTTGTCGTTGGCCTCGCTAAACCTGAAGAAGACCAAGTTGAGCTATTCAATTCGATCTTGGCTAAGGCTCAGGAAGGCGGTCAGATACCTTTACGAGATGTTTTCCCTCTGTTCCGCAAGGAAACACTTATCACATTGCCTGGCGACGAGAAGCTCGCACAGGCTATTCAAATTCTCGGCAGTGGAATCCATCGTCTATTGGTGACAGCCACAAGCGGCGAGGTTGTCGGTATCGCAAGTCAACTTCGAATTGTCGAGTTCTTCTGGAATGAGGGTGTTAATTTCCCTTCCATCGATCGACTTTACCCTGCCTTGCTTCGTGATCTAGGTGTCGGCGCCAAGGAGATCGTCTCTGTCAAGTGAGTTTCAGTGTTGTTTTATGATGGCTATACACTAACCTATCATAGCTCCGATTCACCCTTATCTGAAGCCCTTACGCTTATGAATAACGAAGGCCTCACAAGCGTCGCCGTTGTCGACAACGGCTTGAATGTGGTAGGCAACATATCGACCAAGGACGTCCGCCACTTGACCAAGAGCTCCAACGCTCATCTACTCAACTCGTCATGTATGAACTTTATCTCGGTAATTCTTAATGAGCGAGGAGTCGAACATGGTCGCGATGTCTTTCCCGTATTTTACGTCAACCCGTACTCGACCCTGGCCCATACTGTCGCCAAGCTTGTCGCAACTCGATCGCATCGGATGTGGGTGGTCGAATCGGCATCGCCCTCACCTTCAGCCCCTGCCACGCCTCTAATGGGACCTCAATCTTTCACGAACACGGCGCCTCCACCTCCTGCTGCGCCTGTATCAGCACCTGCGAATGCTATGCCTCCCTCGCCTGTACCGACTGCAGCAGTACCCGCATCACCAGTTCCCACGGCTGCTGTACCTGCATCCGCAATGGCTGGGGCGCGCCTTTCGGGCAGACTTACTGGCGTCATCTCCCTAACCGATGTTCTTAACATGTTTGCGAAGTCGACGGGGTTGAACCCCTCTGATCCCAACGAGCAGCGAGCGCGACGAAGACGAAGCTCAAGCAGCTCAGTACGGCCCAGCCTTGACTCTTCCCGAGCAAGCATCGACTTCCGAAGGTGATGGTGCAGAAATTTGTTATGTGTGATTCATTTCGTTGCCACTCATTCGAAGAGTCTTGAAAGGAAGATGCCAATCATGGCTCTCATTTCCATGCAAACACCCGGTTACTGCCGGATAATTACGAAAAAGAAAAAAATGGATCAAGTTATCACAAGGCTGAATAAATTCATGAGCACAAGGAAAGCTTCAGACTATTTAGTCTGTGGATTGGATAGGGTTCATGCCTGTCAACGGTTTGAACATATGTAATGTCCAAAATTTTCTCGTTCTCACTTTGCCTAAGGCCCAGTAGTTTGGAGAATGCTCTTCGGGGGAAGGGGTTGCATATGGAGAATAGGTAGGCGACGTATGAAATCAGCGATGGAACGATATAAGAAGCAGAGTAGAAATTTGACAAATCGCTGCTTAGTTGCAAACCCTGTTTGATTGAATGATGGTGGTGAACCCAATGCCTCCGATATCGCGTCAGGAGAGTCAAATTCAATAAAACCTACCATTATCGTCAGCCAGTTTGGTCTTATCAGTCATACCGAGTACCTACCTACCGTCTTGGCTTCAGCCACTTGACCTCATTCTCGTCGGATCGACGTTTGGGGTGGCAATGAACACGTGAGGTCCAGGATCCCTAGACCAAATCTGGAGGGATATGATTGGCCAGGAGCTTGCCACCCCAGCCCGAAGCCTAAAGCCATCAGCCTCAGCGCATCGTGGTCAATTGACTCATCAACTTCATCTTCGCGCGTATTTTCCTTTTCACCTATATTCGGATTCTATTCTTGACCAACTCTTTGTGTAGCTTCTTTTGTGATCTCTTTGTTCTCTGTACTCGCCTTCTGTTCTTCTGTGCACAGCTATCGAGTTCACTTCCTGTGACCTCCGATCAGAACCTACATATTACTGCCCGATCTCCGCACTTGATCTCACCTGGCTTCATCAAGCGGCAAAATCTGACGCACTGGATTCAGTCTCCTAATCCTCTTGGATTGACTTTTAGCTCTTTTCTGTGGTGGTTTACATATACTCTCACGAGTCTCGCTCTTACTTCCACGCATTTGATCTTGGACCTTTCTGCACTTCCAGCTCTGTGGCGAATTGCCCTCCAATAACTATTTCGTATTCATACCGTCTCTGTGGCTTTTAACACTGCAACTTTCGATATTTGATTTCCCTTAGCACCGTTGGCCAACACCTGGGAAACATCTCACGTCTCGGCTAGGCGTCGAGTAAAGCAAATTTCAGTTTAACCACCAACACGCCCCCATGTGCAAAGCCGCTTTGGATGGTTACTATGGCATCTCCAACAACACCTTTAACAAACGATCCTCTTCACGAGCCGCCGGATAGTAATACGCCCGGAATTAAGGTTGCCCATGGAGGTCGATTGCTGGGTGATTTTACGAGATTGAACTCGCAAAGTCTCTCAGAGTGGGCTTCCCCCAAGGCTACTAAGACTTCAGATTCGCCTCCCTCTCTTGGTAACTTCAAGCGACTTTTCGAGCAGCTTCATTTCAAGGATGATGGGTCATTCCATCAGCATCATCAGCCATCGGCCTCCCCCAAGGTACAGCCGATCACGATCCTGAAACGACCTGTTGAAACGCCCTCATTTACTCAAGCAGTAACTGTTTCCAAATCATTGGTTGAACCTGCTTTCGACCCAATTACCGACTCGGAAGCTGGCTGTGGCTCCGACACAGATGTGTTGCCCGCCACATCGTACTCGACCGCTGCGTCGACACCACCAAGCTCAAGCGAGTCTCCTCTTAAGCACTTTGACGAATCCAAGAGAAGCAACAAAAAGTCTTCCAAAGGAAAAGACAAGGCGCACTCCAGAGATAGCTCAGAGCCTAACATCGTGGTCTGGGGCGGCATCCAAGCGGAATTGGGCAGATGTGTTATCTCATATCAACATTTCAAATACGGCCCTATCACCGAGATTCATAGTAATGTGCAGACCACTGCGGCCAAGCACAACGCCCTCATGGAAAAGCTTGTTCATGAGCGAGTTATGGATTCTATGACCTGCAAAGACTTTTCTACTATCGCAGAGAATGGGATTCATGTCTTTGTTGACATGTCCAACATCATCATTGGCTTTCAAAAGGCCCTTAGAACCAAATTTGGCATGCCGGAATCTTCACGCTTCGTCCCACTTCCACAAATGAATCTCTCTTTCTTTCACGAACTCCTTACCCGCAATCGATATGCGGAATGGCTCAACGTTGGCTGCTCTGTGCATCCCAACCGAAGCGAGCCTTCCTTCATCCAAGAACTCAAGGATCTAGGTTACCGTGTCGACCTTCGCAATCGTCGCCCCGAGCACTCTGGCCCAGATGACCACAACAGCACTTACGAGGCTGGCGGCTTCCGCTATGTTGAGGACATGGTTGACGAAACACTACAAATTCGAATTGGCGAGTCTGTCATGCAGTATTTTGAGATGCCTGGTACTCTTGTCATCGCCACCGGTGATGCCCGGCCGGCCAAGTACTCGGACGGCTTCTTGGCATACGCTCAACGCGCCCTGAAAATGGGCTGGAGCGTTGAGGTTGTATCCTGGAAAGCAAGTCTTTCGTCTGCTTGGAACTCACTTTTGAGAGACCAGAGCATCGGCTCTCGGTTCCGTATCATCGAACTTGATCAGTTTCTGGACGAGCTTTGGATCTGCTAAACTCATCCCCGTCGCAGCTTCTGCTGAAAGATGTAGAGCCGCTTGACGGGACTTGATGAGGTACCTGTTTTGATGACGTCTATCAAATACGGGTTCTTTTTTGGGACTCCCTTCAGTGAGGTATTATCAGATCTGGATCTCTCATGAAATCTGATCGAAGTGAGGCTTTGTCTTCACTCAATCGTGTTTCTTTCCATGCACCATCTGGCGGGTGTATTCGCCTATTCGCCTGGTACCTGCAGTCTTTATCCCAATATCGCTGATGATTCGCCAACATGCCAGCCTTTCGCGTAGCGATGCTTGCTGTCCCCCTCCACTCTACGAGTTGCGCGGCATGAATACCGAGCGGTTTCTTTCTGGAGGCCTCGGCTATAGCTCGCTGGTCTCGGGCCGGCTTGCCATTGAAGCAAACACGGGATTCATATTTACTTTGGCAATGGGGGATTTTCTGGTTTGATCAACGAGATCTGGAAATATGATGGGACGATTTAAATCTTTATCGTGCTTGATGTATCATGAGCAATTCGTCGGCTTGGCATGGATGGGTTGTGAGATGGTTCTTGCGTGGATCGACGGCATTGACGAGTCGAAAGAAAGTCGTCAGATGTAGATATTATGGATTGTATAGATGATTCACGTTTACTTGTCGGTTACATATGCTCTTGCTTTTTCTCCGTGGGCCACTTGGTGTCGTTCTTGGGGCATGCTAGAACGAATAGCACTTCATCATCACGTACTTAGCCACTCAGCCCATTGTCAAATCGGATTACAAGCATCTCAGTTCAAATAAAGATACAAAGCATAATTCTTTTCCTGCCTTTAATACAGTAACCATAAAGTGAGGTCATATGGCAAGGCAATTGAAGCTTGAAAAGAAGAAACAAAACAACCCTCCAACATACCTTTTAAGATATCAGGCGTGTATAATCTTGTTATAACACCCAGTCCCAGGCGTCTACAAGCCTCACACAATAGCAATAACCCATTAAACATCATATAAAAAACATGAGCCAAGCGTATCTCGGAGTAAAAACGTGACTGCAAACCGTTCAACGATATGAAGGTCCAACTGACATGACAAATCGTCGAGCCCTACTCTAGTTAGAAGACGATGGGGCCTTGTTGGAAACCGAGTCCTGGCCTTCAATTCCCCAGTATTGCTCAGCCATGAAAGTTGCAGCCTCGGCCTTCTTCCAAGGGTCGTTGAAAGCAGAGAAGAGGATCAGGTCCTCGTAGTGGCTGGAGAATTCCTTCCGGATAGAATCAAGAGCTGCTCTCTGTTGGGTCAGACCGGGAACAGCCTTGCCGTTGCTGTTGCCCTTTGTTGGCCAGCCGGTCTCACAGATGACAATACGCTTGTTACCAGAAATCTTGGATTTGAGATTCTCGACTGTGCTGGAAAGCCACTTGCCAGCTTCCTCAGCAGAGATAGTTGCATCAAAGAAGGCGTGGGCATTGATGGCACAGTAGTCACTCTCGTTGCAGAGTTCCGGGTTGGAACCGGCGGCAACGAAGGTGTCAACGGTGACAACAGGGCCTTGGTAACCGGCGGCGCGAAGGATCTGACGAGCCTGCTTGACAGCGGCAACAACCTTGGCCGGGCTGGCGGCTCCTTTGTTGACGAGTTCATTGCCGACGCTGATTGTGTCAACAATCCCCCAGTCGCCATTGATGGCGCTGATTATACTCTTAGCTTCAGTTTGGACGTCATCGATGTTCCAAATACCAAGGAAAAGCTTCATGCCACTTCCCTTGGCGCATGAATAGACATTGGCGACCTGGTTGCAGTCGGTGCCGTACATTCGAAGAACAGAGAAATCAGCCGCCAGCTGAGTGAGGTCGTGCTTAATCTCTTCCTTGGACTTGCACTGGTGGTCGCCACGGTAGGGAGCATATGCGATACCAGGAAGTTTGGAGCCGGAAGAACCTCCGTAGTTGCCAGAGCTGCCTGGACTACTATGACCGCTGTAGGTGTTAGAGCCGCCGCTGCCAGATCCGCAAGAGCCCATGGAACATGAAGTACCACTAGATTTGCCGTTCTTAGGAGGCTTGGGATAATCAGGAATAGGAACCGGAGTTCCTGGGTAAGTTGCGGTTCCAGTGGGCATGACAGGAGTAGCAGGAGCAATAGTTGCAGTATAGGTAGAGGCTGCAGTAAGAGTTATAGTGGTGACTCTACGATACTGTTAGCCAACATCACGGTTTTTTGGCCAGGGGGAGAACGTACAGATCTCGCTTCTCAAATCTCCGAGCTGTGGCTACCGTCAGCTTTAAGTCCATCATTTCATACATACGGGGAAGACTGACCAACGGGAACAGCAGCGACAACAGCAGCCATGGCCACCGCAGAAGTGAAGAAACGTTTTAACGACATTTTGATAAATAATTTAGTTTAGTCCTCACGTTGGGTAGGTAACGTAGGTAGTTTGGAAAGAGTGTTAGAGAGTGAACGAGCTGCTACAACGAGCTCAAATAGTGTGTAAACCGTTAGTGATTTGAGAAAATGAGTGTGTAAGACGGGCCTGAATAACCCGTTGTTTCCAAAGAAAGAAGAGGAATCAGATGAAAAGACAGTGAGAATTGAAAAGAAAGAACAAAGAGTGACGAGTCTTAGGAAGTGACTGTAAGTAGGAAAAGAAAGAAGTTGTAGGAGTGAATGAATAAGTAGAGAGGAAGAAAAGGAAGAAGAGTTTGAGGTGAAAGTGAAGAAGAGGAAGTAAAAAGAGGAGAAGCCAAGACAAGGGGGAAGGGGCCTCTCTTCAATGATAAAAGAAAGAAGGAACGAGGAACGGCACGGCCTGTAACCTAGGTAGACACGTGTTGGGCCTGCCGTTCGTTGTCACTGAACCTGAGTTTGAGCTTGCAAAGCAAGAGACAGACAATCTAGTGAGACACTCTTGGCCTTTGTAATTCCTTCCAACTACCTAGCAAGTCTCATCCTGAAATCTCCTACTAAACTTTAGCCTCACCTTACCTTATTTATACGACCTCATCCCTACCTAGGGCAGTCTTCCCACTCAGCCTCAGCCCCCTCGCGGATTCTGAGACATACGCACGCAGTTCCTCACTCCAACTATCTCAACAAGTTATTCTCAAACTCCCGGAAACATAAACTTTAAAATGAATCACAGTCGACCCTTGGAATGATGTGGTTTTCTGTCACCGCGCGTTTTCGAGACCCCGTAATCTCCCAAGGAATGCAACATCTGAGACACTTGTTCAAAGTCCTGCTGCAAGCTGAAAAGGTTCCTCATCCGTCCGATAAAGTGTGAGACTGGCTTTGTTGACTCTAGGTCTTCTTTGCATGTGCGGTGCAACAGTCTTGGTGATTCTGTTGTCAGATTTGCTTCCTTGTGGATGTAAGCTGGCAGCGCATGCGTGACTTGGCAAGGGATATTTCATAAGGCGCTCGAGACAGCTGACGCGCCCTTCTCATTCACACAAAATCCACATCTTCGAAAACAGTAAGCCCTCATAACATCGTTCTTTGACTATGAACAACAGTCGGACAAATATGTGTTAAGGTTATTTCCCTCGTCAACGAGAGCATCATGCCGACAACAACTAACCAGCGCAAGCCCAGTGTCATGTGCAGGAGACGAAAAACCATGGTGCGGAAATATCATTCAATGCCGGCGTGCAAGGCCGCATCTATTAATCATTAGCTTACTAAAATGGCTATCTGCCACTCTGTAGATCGTTCCATGAATCCCCTTTTGCCTATTGTGCTGACTGATTCTCTGTCCATAATCAACAGGTCTCAGCGTAACCCGACGCCTCATTAATTATGTTCAGCTGTGCAACATACGTTCAGCCAGCCTCCTACTATTATCAAAATTACAGTCTTTCAAGACCCCTGAATCAGGCGGCCTTGGTGCTCGTCTTGCGTGTCATAACCTTGGTGATAGCATGTCGAATAGTCACACCAGCCTTCTCGATGTCCTTCTTGGACAGGGCTGATGTGATGCAAATACGTAGGGCAGGTTGGGCGAACCACTCGCCGTCCTTGGGCCTGACAGCATGGACATAAGGTCTAGTCTTGGTTCTTGTGATCAAGACGCCGTTCGCAAGAGACTATACACAAGTCAGTTGGGTCATTTATGTTTCAGTTTTTGATACACATACCTCCTCCACGCAATCCAATAAGATGCGTTCTTGATCCTCCAGCTCAAGGTTTCGAGCAGCGACCACCTCAGGCTTTAGGACAAGAAGTATAATAGGATTCTCGGGGGCGCTGGGGCTGTAAACCCAATCACTGCGAGGATCCAGTTGGGCCTTCATCGCCTTGATATTCTCACGGGACTGAGTAAGGATTTCGGGGTTGGATTGAAGAAGGTTGAGAGTCTCGCTGGCAGTCACAGCCAACATAGCAGGAAGAGCGGCAGAGAAGGTGTACGCGGAAGAAGTGATGCGCTGATGCTCGACAACATCCTTGGGGCCAGCACAGAAACCACCACCAGCGCAGAGGGGTCCAGCAAGAGAACCAATGATCATATCAACCTGTTGGGGATCCACGTTCTGTGCCTCGGTAATACCGCGACCAGTACGGCCGAGAACACCAAAAGACCAGGTCTCATCCAGAATAACACGGAACTTGTACTTCTCCTTGAGCTCAACCAGACGGGGCAGGTCGATAGAATCCCCTGAAAGTTCAAACAGACCCTCAGTCACGACGAAACGACGAGTAAGCTTCTTGGCATTGGCTTGCTCCTTGACAACAGCCTTCATAACGTCCTCCAGATCATCCATATCATTGTGCTCAAACCAGCGGATAGTGCTTCGCGACTGCTCAAGACCCTTGCGAATAGAGAAGTTGACGTTACGGTCAGCGATAATGACATCGCCACGCTTGCAAAAGGAGGGAATGACACTGGAGATGGTGCTGAAAGACTGAGCGTAGACGATACAACCTTCGGTGCCCAGGTACGCAGCAATGTCGGCTTCGGTCTTCATGTGAACGTCCTGGGTACCATAAAACTGGGGTGGGCCACAGGGGCCGACACCGTAAGTGCGCAGAACCTGGATAGCCTTCTCCTTAATCTGATCATTGCCGTTGAAGTTATAGAAGTTGTAAGATGCGAGGTTGGTGACGGTTCGGCCGTTGGCGAGTTTGGACTTGGGGCCAGTAGGACTACAAGAGTCGTTAGATGCTGGTTCTGTCAAGATTGCGACACCCACACAGTGATACTTACCCAACAAGGACAGGAAGACGCTCGGCTTCAGCAGCCTCAAAGGCGGTCTGCTCGACGACGAGAGGCTCAGGCTGCCATTCATCGATCAACTCCTCGATTTCCTGCGACACAAGCAACATTAGCAACCCTGATCTCGTAGGTTTTGGTGAGCTGGTGGTGTTCTTACATCCTCTCTCAACTTGACGTAGTTCTGCTTATGCGTCGAGTACGAAGGCGACAGGAGATAGCGGATGAAGAAGAGAAGCAACACAAGCTCGATGGCGGATCGCACGGGGTCGTTCTGATAACTCGACTGGATATAGCGCATAAACACTGCAGAGCCAGGCACTTTGTGGAAGTAAACTGAGGCCTGCTGAAGGATATCGCCCAGCCGGGCTTGGAGGGCGTCGAGTTCCATTGTCTAAAGGAAGTTGTTGTCGTCACTGGTTACGTCGGCTTCCGTAGGCGTATCTTTTCGTCTCGTTTCTCGTTCAAGGGGCAGTTTTACGTTTTCGAGTGCGCGTGTCGTCGTTGGAAGTTCAAGTGGACGTGTCCGTAACTTTACAGTACATAGGTAGTTATCAACTCATTGCTTGCCTACATGGGTCTACAAAGGGGCCTCCAGGTCCCTCCTACTTAAAGCGAGTCAAGCTGTCGAGGCTGATTGGTCGTGTTGATTGGCTGGGCCCATATCTTACAGGGGCTCGACGGGTACCTGAAGGTCGCAAACAGTAAGCGATGGGCCATCCACTACAGCGGAAGGGAGCCTGAGGTAGGGGTCATCGGATAGCCCGGAGACTGGCAATACGTAAAATGAACTCACTGATCCAATTAAAATCACAAGACTGATCGACGATTTTATCTGAGGTACCTAAACAGATACAATGTTTTTCTCTCTATTGATGAGGGAGTACCTAGGTAGAAAGGAATGTTCAAAAAGCATTATTTGCATTGGGTTCTAAAGTTTCTGCCATGTGTTTCTTCTTTTCATTGTACACATTAGAATAAGGTTGAAAAAAAAAAAAAAAAAAAAAAGAAGTGCGCCTTGTACCAAAAAATCAGTCCAGTTCAGCCAGCGAATGTTAGGTCTGACTTATGCCAACCCTCCCTCTTCTATAAACTTAACATGTCCGTATGCATCCATCCATCTGAGCTACTGGAACGAGAAAAACAAAAACAAAAACCTGCGATTTTACAATTTTCTGACCGAAGCAAAGCGAAGTGAGCCCAGGGAAGTGCCACTCCTTCGTGAGGATGCTTTGGAAAGCATCCTCTCCTTCAAGAATGGTGTCTTAGAATAGCTTGATCTTGGCAGTTGCCGAAGCACCAGGACCACCTGTACCGGTGGACTTCGTGTAAACGCCAGTATAGCTAGGATCTCCTGTGCCAGTCGCCTTGGAACCGTTGAGGTTGTAGTTATTAAGGTTATTGGGCTGGACGATCTTCATATTAAGACTCGAGAGAGCATTGCTGATCATGTCCGATTTTATGTACTTGCCCGCCACGACAGGTCCAGCGATCAAAGCGATAAAGACAATAAGAAGGGTGAAGTATAGGATCGCGTAGCGAACCACACGCCTGCGTCTAAGCTTAGACTGCTTCATCGAATAGATAGGGGGGCGAATTTGTCGGCTATTTTCACGATCAGCGAGTCATTCATAACGGTAAGCAGAGGGCTCAATATACCTTGGACGGAGCCAAAACAGCATCATGGAGTGCAGCATGTCGATCTTGGGGACCAAGATGACAGGGGCCATGAAGAAAAGCAGCCAGTGGCCCAAAACGAAATCAGCGGCAAACATGGACAATTCAGTGATCTTGCAGAGGAACTCGCGAGCAGGCTGGGAAATGGTGTGCCATCCCATCGAGTACCACTTTCCAGTCCAGAAAG
Organism: Fusarium concolor; assembly: GCA_013184415.1. Taxonomy (NCBI): domain Eukaryota; kingdom Fungi; phylum Ascomycota; class Sordariomycetes; order Hypocreales; family Nectriaceae; genus Fusarium; species Fusarium concolor. The sequence goes on from JABCJY010000614.1 coordinate 37,767, forward strand.
CAATGTTGGCAGTGTCCGACTTAAATTCACGGGTCAAAGCAAGCGACACGATCAGCTTGACAATGAAACGCTGAATCGCCGTCACGGCAATCATACCGGCCAGAGTGCGGGTAAAGTTGAATCCCTCGAGGACAAACATGCCTAGGAAGGAAATCAAGAGGAAAATGACGGCAGTAGCGTGGGCAATGCCAGCAAGGACACTACCAAACTTCTTGCAGCACATGCTGAGAAGAGGACCCATACAACAAGCCATGCCGAACATAGCAGCCAGGACACCCGCATTAACAGCAATGGGGGCAAAAGAAATGAGAAGGAGCCTAATCATAGAATCGGTCGGATGGACCTTGTTTCTGTTCTCAGGTGTCTGATTTTTGGGGACTACACCAGTTTGGGCGTTGATGAACAGATAGGGGAGGATCGTAACAACAGCAAGCATGAGAGGTGAAAAGATTTCACTGAAAAAGATGTTGGCGAAAGGAGCCCGGGGAACATCGGCCGACATCTTAGCTGAGGGATCGCCCAAAGTCTTACGCTTGTATCCAGTAAGACGGGTTCGAGAGAGGCGGCAGTACGAGATCCAGGAGGAAGCGTGGCTGCGGGAGTTACCACGCGATAGCCAGCGAAGATAGTCTCGGTAGTCGATGAAGAAATCAGTCCATGCGAATTGGTGAGGGTTGTACAAGAAAGGCGAAATTGTCAAGGCAAGAAGGGTGATCCAGAAGTAGATCAACACTCCCTTCCAGACAGTAAGGGTTGCAAAAAGAAGCATCATGAGTAGTCGAGCGCCGAAGTAAATAGCAGGTCCGGCAAATCGAGAATACAAGACACCAAAAGGAATACGCGCCGTGGCGAAACCACGACCTGTACCAATGTATCGCGCACCACCAAACGCAAGATTCTGCTGCACAGAGTTCGCGTAGATCTGACAGACAAAAACTTCGAACATAAGCGAGAGCGAGCAAAACTGCTTCATCAATCGAACGAAAGCGCGCCAGAAACCACGCTCCATCAACTCTTGAACGATAAGAGGAACGAACGAAAGGAACAGGACGAAGAGAATGGACACGATGCATCGGTAGATCCAGTCGGTCAAAGCATCAGTGTTGGCACAACCAGTAGGGTAGAGAGGATCGGTGTCAGGAACGTTTCGGTTGTAGTCGCAGGCGTATGTCTCGTGGCGGAGAGCTCCAAGATTGACCATAGTAATCATGAACATCTGAACAGAGAACATGATAAACATATTGTTCAGATGGAAACCAGGATGGGCGTAGTAGAAAGACAAGAAACGATCAAGAGGAAGCTGAGTGCCAAGGTAATAGTACTCGCGGGACAGGAATTGTTCACCCATACCAGTGCCAATCTTGGTTGTGAAGTTGAGAACGGAACCGAAACCCAAATCACGACCCTTTCCACACTGGAAATACTCGCACTGCTTAATTCGGCCTCCGCGGAGGAGGGCAGTCATACCAGCGTAAATATCTTCGTTCAGATGCAGACCCTTCTGGGCCTTGGAGACACCACCGCGTGTTGTCATGAAAATACCGTTGAGGAAATCAGGATGACCGTAATGAAGTTTACCACCAATCTGGGCCATAGTTCGAGCGAAGAGAGTACCGAATGTCTGTTCCTTGCCGGCAGCGATGTCACCGAGGATACCAATGTTTTCAGAGAAGATGTACTCGCGCATACCAAGAATAGCAACAGGAGAAGCAACGTCGTTTTTTACACCAGGAGTGTAGGGAGAAACATTATCGGTCTTCATCTCCTCAAACTCGGCCAAAACGCTGCGAATCTTGAGACATTCCTCCAGATAGTTGTCTTGGTTTGCATCAATGAGCTGAATGTACTCGCCACGATAGAAGATGATGGAGTGGTTTTGGTTATCGGACTTTCCGTCACCAAGAATGGGGTTACCCGAGAGTTGAACACGGAACTTAGGACGTCGCATTCCGTTCTCCATGACCTCGGAGTGGCCATCAATAAGCACTGAGTAAAGTCGGGGCTCTTCGCCTTCAGCAACAGGGGGCTCTTCGTCGAGATAAGCAATTTGAAGATCGGGGTAAGCGCGGAGCAAAAACTCAGCATTTTCCATCTCTTCCTTCTTAAACTTAGAGAATCGCTGCATGGAAACGAGAATCTTGAACTTGCGGCGAGCCATACGCTCGAGCTCACGCTCGAGCTTGTCAGTGTTGCCTCCGAACATCTGAACGACCTCGGGGTTCTCAACGCGATATAGGAGCTTGATAGCACGGCTGTAGTTCATGAAACCAGAAATTGTGCGGTAAAGAGTCTGGAAACGGAGAGAGGCCCAGATACGGGTACGAAGAGTGTATTCGGGCGCGGACGACTTGAAGCCAATGCAGTAGAAGGGAAGATCATCAATCTTGCTCTTGGCCACATCCTTGTCATTCTTGTCCGTCTCGCCGTTGTATTGTGAGGTTTCATCAGCCAGAATCTTGGTATCCTTGACGAAGCAGTCCCACTCGTGGGGGTGCAGTTGCTTGAGATATTCCAGCAGAGTAACACGAGAGTAAGGCTCATCCTCGCGAATAATCTCACGCAGAGAAAGGAGAATTTTCTCGCTGTAGTGGGGAATCATGACCGTGAACGTAGGCATGTTGTCAACTGGCAGAGGCTCCGGGATGGGAGTTGAGAGTGACTGAGCGAAAAACGAAATTCGGCGCTCAGCTTCACTGTAGGCGGGGAAGAACTCGGTTTTGAAAGAGTGATCTTCTTGAGAAATGAAAAAGGTAGGTGCCCGTAGAGTTCGTTTTCCTTCTTGCTCAGAAGGAACCTGGTGGTAAAGAAGCTTCTGAACATGCTCGATAGCCAAAAGATGTTCCCGATACATAGAGATAACGATAGCGTTCCAAATTTGGGATATGAGGACCTTCGGCTTGTACTTGATCTCCATATCGGTAGTGGCCAGGACCTTCGAGTATATACGCTTGGGGAGGCGAGAGAAGATATTTCGCCAGGGCGTCCAGATGGATGATCCAATGTAGAATGATCGTGCAAACGAGAAGGCCGTGTTGAGAAGAACGTACCACAGGTAGGTATCGAGGAAAAAGAAAATAACGTCAGTAAAGGCCATCAATGCGAGAACAATTGTGGGATGCCATTTGCAGAGATCGTTTTTGAACAACATGTTGTCGCCCAAGCACGAGTCGACCTTCATGATGTTCAAGAATCGGATAGGGTCACGGAACGACAGAATAAGGTAAATGTAAGAAACCCCCATCTTGACACCAAATACAACAGCCCAAAGTCCATAAGACATGGCCATGTCATTGCCACGGAGCTTAGGCCAGCTAGCAGTGAATGTCTGGCTGGCAACATAGCGCCTGCTGTTGGAAGTGAGATAGCTGCCAAAGAGACCTCCGAGAGGCATGATGGAGAAGAAGATAAAGGTGATCAATGCAATGATGAAGTGAACAATACCGACAGCGTTGTTTACCTTTGTTGGCAAAAGCTTGTCTGGCAGCATGAAAACAACGACACCAGGCGCGACATTGAGAACGAGGACCAAAAGCAAGAAGAGCAGTCGTTTGGTGAGATGTTGAGCACCGGCCCATCGGCGGGGAACGTAAGCCCATTCCGCGAGAGTTGCAAGAACCTGAATCAGAGAAGCGATGGCACCACCGAATCCAACGATAGAGAAAGACTTGGCCAACGGGGGAGACTGGTTAACCTGCTGTTCGTATTTAGGTCCGACCAGGATGCTGGGGGCGTTATGAGAGGTGTAGAACCAAAACATGGTCAAATGAATGATCCAAATACGGTTGAAGTTGACGAGAAGATGGAACCAAGACCGAGATTCTCGGTAAGTTTTGAAGAAACACTTCTTCCAGTTAACATCCTTGAGCTTGAGATATCGTTCAGCAGGAGGCACATCGACCAACTTGCTCTTATCCTGCAGGACGATGCGACTAATGCCTTCAGGGTACCAGAAGAGCTGGTTACAATCATCATAACCAATGATGTTCTTGTGATCGCGCTCACGGCGGACATAAACGCCATCGGAAATTTCGTAGCCCTGATCTCTGAGGTACTGGTAAAGAGGTGTAATGACGTTGTTAAGGTAAGTGAACTCTTCCACCGGCTCAACGAGAGCTTGGCAAGCAGGAGAGTTGAGGTAGTCATCCGCACACTTGAAGATGAAGCACAAGCACTCAGGCATGAAACGAGTTTGGTTCGCTTCACCCCAGCAAAGCAAGTACAGCGCGATCTGTCGAACCCGATCATGTTGAGACATCTTGTTCATACGGGTCTTCCAGCGGTACTCAGCAGCTTCGAGACTATCATCGCCCTCAAGGTCCTGCAGAGTTTCGTCCTCAGTGGCCTCACCATCCTTCTTCTTCTTGCCACCCTTCTTCTTCCGTTTGAGGCCTTTGCCATGGGTGTTGGCGAACCCGACAGCATCATCAAGGTCCAGGTGAGCAGCGAAGTACCATTTTCGATAGTTGGCATTGTCGCCACCAATGTAGTCGGCATGAAGCGAAAGCAGTGCTTGGTTCGGAGTCATACGAGAAGCTCGGGAGTCCAGGAGGATCATTAGATGATCATACATGTTGCGCATGCTGTCACGTTGGAAACCAAACTTGGATGTGAGGTCAAGGAAAATGTCCTCGATCTCTTCCTTGGATAACGGAATCTGAGCATCCGAGGTCCAGGCAGGATATGGCTCCTTAGATCTTTGACCGGCAGGGAGAACATTTCCGTAGTCCATGCCATAGTTAGGAGTAGATGCGCCCGAAGAGCGGTTGCCACCGTACGAAATTTGCGAGGAAGGAGGCCGGTAACCGCGTTGTCCATCATTGTAGCTATTATAGCGCTCATCACCACGGCCATAATAGTCCATCTCAGCAGCTCGAGCCATATCAGACCGCATAGTAAAGTCGCTGAAGGTTTCGGAATCTTCTTCGGAACCATGTCGGCCTCCCTGGCCTTGGTATCCGCGGTCGTAGTCTTGGTCGTAGTAGCCTCCCTGGCCATTGTCGTAGTAGCCGTCTTGGTATTGATCGTGGCCGTCGTAGTATCCTCCATCCTGTTGGTATGGGTTGTTGGGATCGGCATTGTAGTAACCACTGCCCCTACGTTAGCGAAGCTTATACTGACACGAAAATGAGACACTTACGACTCGTCGTAGTAACCATCATTATTATTGTGGCCTCGGTTATCGTAGCCTTGATCATAGTATTGATCATCTTGGTAGTAGGAGTCAGTGTTTCCACCATGCTGTTGGTTGCCTCCCTGCTGATGGCCGTAGCCATCATCATAGTGGTCGCGTTGACCACCACCTGGATATCCCGACATGTTGCTTTAATTGATTATCTGCAAAGCGATGGTCATTAGTTGTGGTCCTGGAGAAGAAATGTCTGAGCTATGATCGATGTTGCGTTCGCCATCGTCATCCGCAGATGCGAACCAGCAGGGACCAAGCACATGATGCGACGGAGAACATTAGCAACTTACCTAGAGGTATACATGTGGAAAACCAGGGAGCGTGATGGTGAATCAAGATCAGGCGGGAGAACAAGCGTGGCCGGCACTGCGAGATGTTGTTGTCAAAAAACCGTCAAAAAGGCCGAACGGGCAGTGGCTTGGCTTAGAAGAGCCAAGAAAGTATGTGATCCGACGTTAATTCGAATTCAATAAGATGAATCGATCACGAAGAGCGATTCACCGGCTTGAGAAGTCGTCGTCGGAAAAGGGCGAGACAAAGCGATTTGGCGAAGCCGTAAAACGAGTGTCGGCAATGCGTAATGCAAAGAACAGCAGCAAAGGGGAGAGACGAGGGTTGGTTTTTGGTGGTTTGAGTTCCAACCCGCACGGGTAGGGAGAGAAACGCTGCGTGTCTCGGCGCCGGGTTATCCAGGGCGAAGTTAGGGGGTGGAGAATAACAGGGGGTGTGGCTGTAAGATAACAAACAGGGGAACCACCTTGGATTGATGGGTCTCTGTATGGAAAGAAGTTTCCACAGAGCGGATAGATGCACAGTAGTATTATTAGAAGTGTAATCCTCTTGCAGTAGAGAAGCAGATGATGGGGGATGGAAGAGAAACAAAGAAATGGAAAATCGAGCCAACGTAAAAAATGGCTTGAATATTTTGATTTCAGTAGCCGACTCAGACCACGCAGACACACACGTATGTAGGTATGTACACAAAACGTGGGAGTGAGAATGGATGGGAAGGGAGAGCGTGATGGACGGAAACAAAAAAACACCACTGCTACTGTACCTTAGTCTAGTGCGTGCATGTGCAACAAGAGGGAGGGAGCAACAATGGGGAAGCAGTAAGGGAGACTTTTTAGGAGAGCCAGCCCAGTCTCATACAGCTGTATCTCCATAGGTTTTTGTCAGCCAGCAAATAAGCAGCAATCCCGCGCATGGCCAAGGGCTTCTCTCGAGTCACAATTGGATGTGGATCAATTACAGGTTGCCTCCAGGTTGTTGTTGATGCTTCTAAGTTACAGGGCGTGATACCCGCTAAGCCCGAGATTCGCAGCGGCAAGACCGCTGAAACTCAATTCGATTCAAATCTAGGACAAGCACCTAGTTACACCTTAACATTAAGGTAGGTACAGCCAGTACCTTAAGCATGAGGCTTCTCATTGCGGTGCAGACATCGTGATGCGCTGTCTCAACAGTGGATCATCCGGGCCGTTTCCATGTCGTCTCCTTTCGTTCCTTGTTTTCTTTTCGATAGCCATCCATATTTGGATATCAGAGGTCCATCGCTCCTAAAAAGCTGGCCCGCGCCCGCGACTCGCTGTGCAAGCCAGGGGCGCTGACAAGGAGTGCCAGGGGATACGAGTCTTGATTGGTGATGGCAAGGGGGTGGTTGGGTCTACGTTTCTGAGGGTGGTTGGCCAGTTTGGACTGTGATTGAGAGAAGAGCAGGCTGGCACAGCGGATTCTTCGGATGGCCGTGCTGCAGTTCACCATTCTCCCCACCAGAAGGTACTTTCTCGATACTTATTCCTTCAATTTCTCAGCTAGCATTGTTCTGCTGACATTCCGGTATGAGGCGATTGTGGACGGAGCTTCGCTTCCATGAGATCCATGAGGCGGAACCTTCGACAAGCCCGTACTCTTCAAGTATCATTCAGAAATACCTAGCCGCGCGTCGTCATTGGTACGGAGTCATTCCTTTGCGGACCTAAGTGCTTGCTGCAAATCGGGCTTTTGGATGAAGCCTCCACTGAGGGGCACCAGCACCCCTGAACGGCGCATCCGAAGCTCGAGACAATTTCTTTATGTGGTCCAGAGTTGTGGTTGGCAATGCCTCACTCACTGGCTGATACGGTCGGATGCTTTAACTGAAAGGTTATCCAGATGAGAAGCATATGCACCCTGAGGTATCAAGGCTGCCAGCCTTGGCATGGGGTTGGTTTCGTTGCGTTACAGCGGCACGAACCAAGGTTGCAGTTGGTCACCCTAAAGTTAATTCATCAAGTGGCTGGAGTTATTGGTTCACCAACCATGATATGTATCAATCAAGGCAGAGAATGCATCAAGCAAGGTGAATGCCGTGCCTATCTGCAGTTTCTCAATGGTTTTCAGGCTTGAAGTTGACTGACTAGCAGCAAAACTACACGTGTCCATGCCTGCAAGATGCTGATTCACGTTACGCTTAAAGAACCTCTAGCTGGTTCGTCGGATCTTTGGGCGTGGATAAATTGAACTGCTGCGTAACCTTGCCCTCGATGTGACCATAAACATGTACCCTATTTATCTCCTTCACTATCAGATGATGACTGGATATTAAGAAACTCAATGCTGAGCTTGGCTCTTCCATTCATTCTAGGATCAACTATTAGCTGGTCTTCTTCGGTCGTGCTAATCTTCATTGAAATTGTTTCAGCCTTAAGATGCAATCTCGATTGTTAAATCGGTGATTACGGAGCAAAGTACTGTAGCAGACAGAGAGGGGCATTGTATTGATAAGCAATGCCGGACAGAAATTGAGGAGAATAGCCCGGTGAGCAAAGGCATCCATCCATATCCATTATGCAGGAACAGATCCTGTATCTTGCACACCTGTCTGTCTGTGAAAGGAGAGCTGCAGCGAAAATGAATCTTTCACATTAACATAATTATCTCACCATCTGCTCACCTCCCACCACAACACTGCCACAATGATTTTGCACGGATAGGTCCTTCTTGTTCGTTAGCAGCAGCATACGGAATTACAATCAATGACGACGGTGTACGTGGCCTAGGTGATACGCCGCTCCAAACAGTAGCTCCCTGACAAGGTTGTCCCTGGTCATCTCAAACACGATCCCACACGATCATCGATCCCCCCAATTCGAGGAACTCCATTTAGCTGTGGTTCCCCTTCGATTTTTTCTCAGTGCTAAAGGATTAACTTTGCAGTTAGCCTGATTTCCTAATCCCAATCTGGTTCAACGGACCCGTCTGTATCCACCTCGCTAGAGACCACTCGTCCTGGCGGGACTGGTTTGAGGTTGAGAAATCGTACGAATTGATCTGAAATATTTAAGTTCTACTGCCAGGTAAGCCGGCCTCCCGCCACCCGTTGACTAGCAGTGGCCGGGGTAGAATTTGGCTTCAGATTCTTCGGGATGGCTTGTGAGAATGGTGCCCATAGTGCTTGATATTGACCATAGAACGTGATTGACCTGCAGCGTTAATCAATAAACATGATAATCCTGGCTGTAGATGACCGTCAGCAATGTGACGCGGCAGCACGTCTACTCAACCGAGCCAGGTCTAATTATGATCTATCGACAACCGGTGGATGATCACTACATGGAGCTCTATCATATCATTGACCGACTGAACTTGATAAGCACAGTTCAATTGCTGCCGGAAACCTACCGTACTCTCAAAATGGCCACCTCCTTTTCCATGTCCCACCACTTCAAACAGTCCGAGAATGATATCGCCTCAACTTCGTTAGTTAGCGCCGCTCTGGCTCACTCCTGGCCATGGCTGCCGCCGTTGGACCGAGTCTCTTCTATTAAACTTGCAAATTACAGACTATCCTACGTCATGGTTCTGCCGTTCGAAAAGTTACAGATTCAAGACGAGGTTTCAAATGGCAGTAAAATCGTGTTAGGCTGTATAATACTCATGCTATGGCGAAAATGGGTTGCTACCTATTCAGGGGTAAATATATGCAGATTTGTTACTCTCCCTCTGCTTTAAAGACTCACCAAGCAACTACAAACGAGCACCAAAAATAAGCATGTCAAAGCATATTTCCCGCTTCCCAGCTCGGACTTCTATCGTGCCGGATATCAGCATCGTTGCTAGCCTGCTAGCCTCGTGTTCTAGAATTACGACTGAACCGCTGAGCTATTACCAACGATTATCGGTATGAAGACAGTCTCACGCCTGTAATTATAACTGGCACAAGTCTTTGAAAGCTCTGCCAGGGGCCCATCTCTTATTAATTATTCCATATCCAATCCACCTGACCAACTTGGCCGGAGTCACGTGTATTCGCGATGCCACATTCCAGTACGAGTCTGTTGCTCTGCCAACGCTACAGTCCTTTACTTTGAGTTCCAAACTACATTAGATCACATAGAAAATTCAAGTTTTACGACAGCCATACTACATACATCCAGACTAAACCGTTTTATGCCACAAAGCCTATCGTCTCCAGGTCATCGCATACCTATTCCCACATCACCTAACAAAAGTGCTACTCTATACGGATTTCCGTATGTCATAAGCTACCTAAGGAACACCCCTGACAACCAGCATACACCATAGCTCAAGCTTCTTTGCCTGCGACAACACGTCCACTATGGCGAGACTGGCAGATATTTGTCCCTCCAGTGACGATGACCTTCCCGAACTGAAAACGCTCCTTCGGAGACCCAGCACCAGAACAACAAGGAAGACAGTGAAGCCAGCGCCTTCGAGTAGCAAGACTATTGCTTCAAAGATCACGACTAATTCTGAAACCCGACGAGTGCGACGTCTTGGAGAGTCAAGTCAAACCACAGCCAATCCACTGTTTCAGAAATGGAACTCCGAAGACCAAGAGAACACACAGGGTATTCGGAAGAGCAAATCCAGGACTGCAAGTTCTGAGAAGAAACTATCACGAGGAACGACCCCAATTGACAACAGTTCTTGTCAGTTTAAGTCGGGATCCGGCTCTGGTTCTGCGTCTGAGGAGCAAGATATGCCCCGCTCTCGCCAACAACCAAGGAGGAGGTGGCAACAAAGGCTTGTAAAAGATTCTGATGATGACAGTGATGAGGATTACGAATCGGAAAAGGAGACAATATCGACGAGGGTACGGCGGCTTCAAAGATCCACGACAAGCACAGCGACAATGCCCAGTCTGGACACCAAAGGGCGAACTGCGAAAATTGACTCGGGGACCAAGTCCAGAGCAATGCTCTTCGCACGGGAGATCGATAGCGATGCTGAAAGCGAAGTGAATAACGAGGAGGATAAAACGGAAGAACCAAGTGTTTATCAAACAGCAGACGAACACTCTGGCTCCGCCTCAGAGTTGGATTGGCTGAATAACTCCCCCGAACTCTTAGCAAGAAAGGGGGCAAGATCATTGAGCAGCCAGCCAACAAGGACTACTGGCGTTAGCGACTGCGTACAGTCGATTAAGAATGTGCCAACTCTTCAACCAAAGGGATTCTCGGACATTACGAATGAAAAGACCCGCGATGCAACAAAAAAGTTTGCTACGAGCAAAGGGGCTGTTGCATCTCGGAAGTTCAGCCAAAGTAGCCAACAAGATGTTTCAGGGACAGCCACCACCACAGACCTTGCAAACACATTATCCAAACTACGACTTCAGCTCGAAGACTTCTCCGATGAAGAGATCAAGCTATCCAAGAAGGACGAGTTCACCACGCCTCCCAGTACTCCCCCCGGAGCATTTAAGCCCAGTGGACTGATGTCCCCAAGCAAAAAGATTCAGATTCCCAAGACACCTCACCGTCCAAGCATGGACGGTTTTTGGGACCAGGATTTTGTAAACGATTGGAATGACCAACACTCACCACGCAAGCTTTTGCTTCCTCCTGCCACCAAGAGCCCCAGTAAGGCAAGTCCTAAGAAGGAGCCCAAAAAGGAGACCAAGAAGTCCTTTGACGCTAGAAAACACGCGCTGGCTGAGAGATTTCTAGCTGAACTCGACCGTGAGATCACGCAGGGCAGAATCACTGAGCTTGCCGAATCGACTGGCGGCGTCAAGCTCGTCTGGACAAAGACGCTCAATACGACTGCTGGCCGGGCAAGCTGGCGTCGCGAGACTAGTCGAACTACACGCAAGGCGGATGGTGCAGAGCTCTCCGTGACGCATAAACACCACGCATCGATCGAACTTGCTGAGAAGGTGATTGATGACGAACATCGTCTTCTCAATGTGATGGCACACGAGTTCTGCCATCTTGCCAACTTTATGATCAGTGGCATAACAACAAATCCCCACGGTCGAGAGTTCAAGATTTGGGCAGCCAAATGTTCAGCTGCATTTGGTAATCGCGGCATCGAAGTGACGACCAAGCACACCTACGAGATTGACTTCAAGTATGTGTGGGAATGTGATGAGTGCGGGACGGAGTTCAAGCGGCACTCAAAGAGCATTGACCCTCAGCGACACCGATGTGGAAGCTGTAAGGGACTCTTGAAACAGACAAAGCCAGCGCCAAGAGGAGCAGCAGCAGGCAAAGCACCAAGTCGATATCAAGCTTTCGTGAAGGAGCAAATGGCCGTTGTAAGAGGAGAGAATCCTGGTAGCCCACAGAAGCTGGTGATGAAGCTCATTGCAGAGAAGTGGGCAAAGCAGGAGGGGGGCAAGGCACCCAGCAAGGCACCCAGCAAGTTAGGTGTTGACAATGTTATGGACAAGATGGTCGATCTGAGTATTGAGGGTGAAGCTTAAATAGGGGCATGATAGATTGATACCCATTATGAGAGTATTCTATGTAATTGTAAGAGACAGTCAACAGTGTATCTGCATCTACACACCCTCGCCGTACTTGCCGAGCTGATTAGAGAGTTTCGGTTGGTATAGCTGGGTCGCACATCTCTCCAATTCGTCCATAGTGATAGTGTATTCCTTGATATCGTTTCTCAATTACCCTATACGACAAGACAAACTTTGAAGAATCTCGGCATACATATGGTCGAGGGCTCATTGACGGCGATTGTATGTTATCGGCACATTTATAAATTGGATTTATCGTTGTAAATAACATTGAAACTATGGATACCTATGCCTCCTCTCAAAACCATCGAGGTTGTGCCAACTATCACGATCTAGGATGACAATCCTCATGACTCCGTACTCAGTATTGATCATCAACAAACCCGCTTGATGATTTGTTTATCAGAATTAACAAACGACATTTTCTGTCCATTTTTCTTTAGTTATCCATCGACAAAGAAATGTGTCATCAGTCATGGTAGTCATTTCATGATATCCTTACTCTTTCCGCCCTATCTTGGATATACTCTCACTTCCCATCCATCCATCAACGACTAACTCCCTTAAGATTCACCAAACAGACCCCAGTCCTGGATCTTGAATGTTGACCAGATGCTAGCTGAGTATTCAACGGCATCACCGATGAGCTTACCCTGTCGTCCCAGCTCAAGATCGACCTCCGATTCGTCGTACTCACCCTTGATGTGTGGGACGTTGATCGTGATGAGAATGTCGGTCTTGGCCTTCTCGAGTCGCAAAAGTGTCAGGATGATCGCGGTGAAGTCGGGTGCAGATGTTGAGTCGCGGGACTGGTTGCGAGGGGTCTGCGTGGAGATAAGTGTGTAGGCGGGAGTACCAGGTCTGTAAATGTTAGTAACTTTCGCTCTCAGCCAGGATCTTGAACAACATACTCAAGATTCGAAAACTCTGTCTCGGCCGTGTTCCAGATCTTGACGGTATCGATATCGGATCCAACCATGTCTTCGAGGTGAGTCGTCATGGCACGGCCGTCAACCTCGGGACCTGAACCAGAGCCTCCGACACGCTCGGTAATATCGAAGATGATGCTGGTGAAACCATCCTGGTCGATCCAGACTTCTTGGTTATCGGGGACTTGTCGCAACTTGCTGCATCGTATACAGTCAGCATGGGGACAAGGCTTGGGCGCAAAGACAAAAGGATATGAACCTGACGTCGGCGAACTTGGTGGGTAGGTCGCAAGTAATTGCGCCGCCGAAGAGGGGCGTGTTGATGTACTCAGGCATCTTGGTTGAGTGAAAGAACTCGGTTTCTATGGTTGGTAACTTGAGTGTCTGTCGCAAATTCAAATTCAGAGGGATGTCGATCGTACTATGCGGACAGCTATCGGCGGCGGCTTCTAGGAAGTATATATGCTTCGGAGGGTCAAGCTCGTGACTGGTACTAATTGCAACAGTAAATCTTGGCAAAGAGTGCTACAAGGTAGAAGTCAGGCGCCTGAAAGTGGGCGATATGTGATGGATTATGGGTACTCGGAACTGGTAATAGAACAGCAATCAGCTTAGGTTTGGAGGGGCTGAGGTGACCCCGCCGAGATGAAGATGACGTAAAAATCAAGGCGCAGAAGTCTCGGATAAGGATGAGCCACCGAAGCAATGATGAGAGATTCCCTCAAAAATGAGCAAGATGAGCTTTACGGAGCTTGAAAAATATTAAAGACAAAAGAAATGACCAAGTACTATCTCATAAAACATATCGGAACCAAAGAAACTAACAAAAAGCAAAATTCGAATCTAGAGTCTCTAGACGAAGGGGTTCCAAAGATTAGGTGAATGGAGTCTGTTGGGCCAATCCCACGGTCACATCTGGTAAAAGGCAAGAGGTGAGTTCGATGGGAGGTCCCACTCCGAAAGAATTCTTTGTAATTTAGACTTATATACCCAACTTTTGAGCCACAGCAGCCAATCATAGCCTACCGCCAATTGCCCCTCCTCAAAGCTCCGAGCTACAGCTCAGTAGGTCACCTCAAGTAATCAATCTGATCCTTCAATTAATTGGCAATCGAACTTCATCTTTTCCGTCTTTCTTCTTATTCTTTCTCTCTTCAGGAACTTCAACTACACCCCAACATGTCTTGCATTTTCTGCCGTATCATCAAGGGTAAGAGATTGGGAGAAGCAGAAGATGATTAAAGTGAGAGTATGCGGGGAGAAGCTGAGGGGAGAGTATGTTGAGGGTGTTTATTATCAGCTCTTTTGTGTCAATTCCCTTTATCTTCATAACTGACTCGGGTTTCAATCAGGTGAAATTCCCTCTTTCAAGCTCTTCGAGAGCGACAAGACTCTTGCTTTCCTCGACATTGGTCCTCTCAGCAAAGGTCATGCCGTATGTTCTGAGCACCTCAATGTCATGAACCCACTGACACCATCCATGTAGCTTGTCGTCCCCAAGCACCACGGTGCTAAGCTGGCTGATATCCCTGATGATCAGCTCACTGAGATTCTGGTCAGTTAATTGGCATTTTACATTCATGTTCAAGCTCTGACCATGCGCATAGCCTGTTGTCAAGAAGCTCGTCAATGCGACTGGTGCCACTGATTACAACATCCTCCAGAACAATGGTCGTATTGCTCATCAAGAAGTTGATCACGTAAGTCTATTTCATGACTCTTCCTCGATATACTCAAGCTTACACATAACGTAGGTTCACTTTCATATGGTAGGAAGACCAAACCTGTCCTGACTGGGTTACGACTAACTGGTGCCCAGATCCCCAAGCCCAACGAGAAGGAGGGCCTGGGCGTTCAATGGCCTACAAAGCCAGCCGATATGGACCAGCTCAAGGCTTACTGTGAGGAGCTCAAGTCCAAGATCTAGAAGTTTGTACCAGGATTATGTGATGAGCAGTAACCAAAATGCGACATTGGGTCATGGAGAGCCCTTCTAGTATTATTCTCCGGTTGCTAGATTCCACCCTGGGCCCATCAAATCAACCTGATTATCTACTACCCAAGTGCCTTTTGTGCTTCTCATCCTTCTAGTCTAAGTCATCAGCAGAAGTGCTGGCTCTTGCTACAGCCGGAGGCTTGAGTGAGTACCAATCGGTCTTGCCGTCACTCTGGATCGCTCCCTGTCTGTCGTAGAGTGTTCGTGCCCGGATGTATGGGTCGAGATTCCAGTAATCCTCCCTTAGCAGCTTGGCAATCCTCTCGCGCTCAGCCTTGATCTGCTTGCCTTGTTCACCCTCGGGATGACGAATCCATTCTCGAGTCGAGCGCTCAAATTTCTTGACTAATTCTTCGCGCTCAGTCAAGAGGCGATCACGGGTTTGCGTGTCCTTCATCTTGTCGTTTTCGCCCGGGACAGGCTCGACATACTTGTACTCCCAATTCTCGTCGCCTTCAAGCTCCTTGATCAGGTGATCAGGTGCGATGAACTCCTCGAGCTCTGCTCGGTTGTTGGTGAAGTGAACCTTGGCCGCCACAACAGGGTCGAGCCAGCCACGGATGACCTTCCAAATACCTAAGTACCCAGTCAGTCTATACCACTCACAGAACACTGTTCAACGTACCTTGGAAAAGCCAGGGAGCCTTATGCACCAGAACAGCCCCTAGGGACTCGGGATAGTTAGCCTCAAAGCATTTGATCATAAACTTAACGGGTGTGTAGTCCATGTTAGCCATAGAGAAACCCGTCATATCGAAAACAATACACTGCATTTACGTGTTAGAGCTTTCACTCTTCAAGACGGATGAGAGGACTTACAGCGGTGTCAACAGGGGGCTGGAGAGTCATACGAGCCGTCTCGATAATGTAGACCGTGTACTTTTCGAGACTCTCTTCAACCTCCTGGCCAGCCTTGTGGAGGCGGACTCGGACAACGCAAATAGGCCGACCTTGCTTGTCAGTGCCATGTAGGAAGCTCTTGCCCATTCGGAGTTGCTTCATCGTGTCGATGCTGACTTGCTTAGTAGGAGAGTCGGTCTTCTCATCCTCAATCGCAAAAGCATCTCCATTCTTCATGATTTCAGAATCGACCTTCATGTCGTTATGCCTCCAGTGCATAGTGGACACAAGCATCACGAGGGCCTTCTCAACATCCCATTTTCGTGCTCGAAGAAACCGTAGAACAAGGGCGTCTGGGTGGTCGTGCTTCACCATGGTCCAGATAGTATGACGAATGGTTTCGGGGGTCTCGTTGGCCAAGGTCTCATGGAATTGCTTGGTTTCGTTATACTTATCCTCCTCACTTGTAGCTTCTGTTGGCGTTGAGGCACCAGATTTTCCCTTTTTGAACATTCCAAATCCTCGCTTCTTCTTAGGATCAGCATCCGCGGGGCTTGCTTCCTCTTTGGGGGATAAAAGCTCAGCGCCAGAGCTCCCCTCGTCGGCCACGCCAGTGAGATGGAAGATAGCAGTCCATAGCTTACGAAGCTTCTCCTCTTGCTCAGGAGTCAGGTTCCCCGGGCGTCCGGGGGGTAGTTGGAAAGACATGGCCTCAATCTCTTCTTCGACCTCTTTGAATGAGGGTAGGCTGTCTGAGCTAGTTGAAGGCCAAACGGATACAGCAAGAACAGCCGTAATGACTGCTACGGCTACAATAGCTGAATATAGTGAGTTGGCTTCAAGAGGAAGATCGCGAATTGAGTTTGAGCCTGTGTTGCTGGGTGGGGTTGTGTATGACCTCCGGATGGCGCCAATTGAGTGTTTGGGGTTCCTCGAACTAGTTGATTGTATCCTTTGGCCTGTAAGATATCTGGCAGATGCAATACTTCTAACAGATACAGGGGTTGCTCGTGATTTGGTAAGGGGTAGCCTCAGTAGGCTGGGAGAAAGGACAGATAACCGTAGCTGACGGTGGCGCGAAAGCGGCTGAGATGAGTGGATATAAGGGCTATACGAGCATACGGACCGTCCCAGATGAGTCCTCATAGGTGAAGGGTAAAGAAGGATATGTCAGATTTGCAGACGCGGACACATACGCTGCAGAAATTAAGTCAATGTCGCCGTCGTTTCTGGGGGATTTTTAGAATGCGGGACAACCTTTATTGGCGTCGTATTGGCTCCACCGATCCTCGAAGCTTTGGAGGTGAGGCAAGAACAATCCACCGAGAGACCTCGACAGAATGGCAACGCAGCTATATGTACCAAATTTGAGATGAGATGGTGCGAGCGAAAGAGAGCCTAGGAAAAGAGCCTGTTGATGCTGAGGGTGCGTGCGGACTTTGGAAGACACCGGCCCCCGCGGATGGGAAGGAAAGTGGACGGGCAGGTACTGACGTAGGCATATTGTTAGTGTCCGGAGTACTCGGGAAAAAGGGCTATTAATATCCATTTCGTCGTGTATTGTATTTTGTAGCAAAGAAGTGTTGGGGTTTCATCTCTCACGAATCCTGTCAGACCGATAACAAGAGCAGTTGATACTAGCTACCGTTTTATTATGAACTTTTATCATTTGTTTCTTGAGGTTCTTGATGTTAAAGAGTAGTCAAGGCGTGGCCCTACCCTACAGATCTGGGTAATAGCTCCAACTTCTTGTGACATTCGATGATCAAGGGGCCCTCATGCGATACACGACATTAAATGATGATTTTGTTGGTCTAATAGTATGCCCTGTCAAATTTCTCCCTATTGTAGCCTTTCACCTTTTCCATTGCCGGCTTATGTCGTATGTCATTGACATAGAGCCCCCCCTGAGTGAACAACTGCTCACGCGACCTGTGCAAGAAAGACATGGATATTAAGGAGTTTGGACGTAGAACTCTCGGACATGACACATGGAGAGTTGGGCAAGACCTCAAAATCATAAACGTATGCATTTTGATATTCCTGGACACGCTGGGCTAAACGATATCCGATAAAACAAAGTCATGATGAGAAATATGGTACTTAGGATACTATCTAGCAGCTTAGTGGGGAAAGCCACACGGGCTGGAAGCCACACCTTGAAACGAATTTGCGGGGCGCCACAACAGAGATGTTTGTTGACTTCCATTTCCGACAATTCAACTTCATGGTCGCGATTCCAAATCCACGAACCATATTCCCAGTACTCCGAGCCACCTATGTGAAATAGCGTGCAGAAGACCAAACACAGAACAAGGAGGACATCAAGACGCTATCAAAATGTCGACTACACCCCTCGACGCCAGTAAACGCTCCAACTCTCGTTCTCGAACATCACGACCTACCACCCCGCTTCGACCTTCGTCGCGATCATCCTTTCGCGAGTCCGCGCGAGGTGCCGGAGAAAACGATGCGCCATTCCCTTTGAATGCATTTGAGCCAGCATTTGCTGAGCTTTCTGATGCTATGGCCGACCTCGAGGCGAACATGATGCACTTTCAGCTTATGCATGAGAGTTTGGCGAGATTCAGCGAATCGTTTGCCAGTTTTCTTTATGGTCTGAACATGAATGCTTTCTGTGTTGATTTCCCTGAGGTTTGTCTACCGAATCTCCATGCCTAGGTCATGTCCATGGCCGCTGCGACTCTAAAACTTATTCTTGGTAGGGACCTGTTCCAGAATCTTTCCGTCGAGACAGGACTCAACAAGAACAACCGGCTGTGACCCCATCAAGATCGGAGGCTGATACTGAGATGACATTCATGTAAGTACTTCCGCTTAAGATTGTTTATGCCTCTTCCTAACTGTCCTCCAGGACTACCGATACGTCCTTTGTCGAGAATCCACCAACAACCAGCAAATCTTCCAAATTCACCACACCAGAGCCCCCAAAACGGCAATCGCGTCTTCCTGCAGCTCCTGGCCGTGGGGCATCGTCGAGAGGAAGATCGACTCGTGGTGTTGGGCGTGGTCGGCCTAGTGGGCTGGCCAGAGCACGTGGCCGAGGTGTCAGGTGAATATGATATGAATACCGAAAGAAATAATCCTAAACGCCGTTTGCAATGCCATAAAAATCAAGCCCAGCTCCGATTCACCCTCGAAACCTTTATTCCCTTTTCAATGTCCTATGAAAGATTTTGTTGAGATCGGATGAAAATTAGGCGCCCATGGCAACATCGTCGTCTGCATCGGCAAACGTGCGCTTTCGGTCGCCGTTATCTGTTCGTAAGCCGACCGCGGCTTCGGCCTCCTTCTGGGTGTATGGTCCTTCAGCGATCTGCTTGAGCCTACAGAGAAATTAGTACAGATACATGAACAGAATATATACCCATTGTGCATTAATATGTGACATACCTTCGCTTATGAGGCTTTCCCTTCTGATGCGAAACCAGAGTAGCATCTGTCTCGAACCACTTGGAGCATTCAACGCAATAGTGTCGACCAAGACCAGGAAGATCCTCGGCAGCCTTGGTCTCCATGAATTGCTTCAAGTGCTTGGGCGACATAATGTCGGCCTTGACCTGGTCGACGTCCCGAGTCTTGCGTCGCGTCTTGGTAATGGTTCGCTTATTTGTGACACCCATGTTTGGAGCAGTGCGATGCTTTGAAATATACTGTCTAAGGTCGTGGTATTGGTGTATTCAAAGCTGTGATGGGTAATAGCTACCTCGGTAGGTAGTCTAGGCGGTAGAGGTTGGCGATTTTCGAAAAAAAAGTTTTGGTGGGGTTGGGGTGATAAGCGATAAGGACGATGCGGGTCCCAGAGCTACAGTCCTGATCACATAGCAACATTGCACTTTGAGCACCAGGTCGAGACAAATTCTACGTCATAGATGACCTAGGATAATGCTATAGATTCAAATAAATGATACGTAAGATGAGGCTAGAGAAAACAAATGTGTAGTGTTGCTCTTGCTCATTATATCATGCGTGTTTCTTTTTCTGTACCCTATCCTACCTCACAGGTTGCTATTGTCAGTCATGTCGAGACGAGACATTTTTGTAACTGATAGTTTGTAGAAAAGTGTTTGAAGATGAGAAGACAAGCCGTAATAATAGTCTATGCATTCTTATGCGCGTATCCTTTATTTCCTCTTGTTCTAGGCAGCTCGCTTGATAGAACGAATATTCTATACAACTTGGGAGGAAATCCGTAAAGCTGACATATATATGACATACCCAGCCATGGGAATTGGACGGACTTGAAAACACACAGCGGACAACGAGTCTGGGGTCACCGGCTCCAGGATCTGGATCGGCAATAAATAGACTGAGATTCAAAGGAACCAGAACGAGAAGACTTGCAAGGTTGGATGGACACTTGCATTGTCCTCTGAACTAAAGAATCCGCGATAGTGTTGATCGGTTGGCCAGTGCTCGATCAACGTCGCCGGTCAGAGCCCAGCGAGGATATGATGCGGCTGAAAGCTGGGAAAGAAAACGGCACCGGCAATAGGAATTATAATCATATTAGCTATCATTGGACAATACAAACAAGCTGGGCGGTCAGCGGCATGACTTTTGGCAGAACCACAGTTGGGGGATGTGTATACAAGGGCATAGGGGGTGTAGGTTCGTTGAGAGCTTCAAATTGACCCCATCCAAGGTTTACCCCAATTTCTCTCAAGGGCTCGCAGATGAAAAGTAAGGACCGAAGAGAACACTTTGAAGCAAAGAATTATCGGCGACCGAGCGCCAAGACCTCGGAATCTCGCATGTGCGAAGGCTTTCTAACGGCGACCGATGGTAAAGCCGCTGGCCCGAGGATCCGCTTCGATTGAACCCTGTGAAACAAGTCAAAATCTTGCCCAAGCAGAAAGCGTCTTTTGTCAATGAATGAAAGGTTCTGGGGCACGATGAATGACTAGGCTGTTTCGGGGTCACGATGCGGAAATTCTTCATGGTCCGGGGCCCACGCCGTAGCGGGTGGCGCTATGAGGCCCGCAAGACCCCGGGAACAGGCAAAGCAAAATTAGAGACATTCAATTTCAAGCCAGGGTTTCTGCAGTGTCAGAAATCATCCTTGGTAACTCTGCGCCGCCTGTGTGGGGCCGAACGTCGAGAGGGATTTATAGATTTATGTACAGACGAACCGTGGTGTTTTGTCGTGAGTGAAGATTGAAAAGACACTGGGAGATATAACGAGTTGAGACACAGACCGTCTTAATGTTATTAAACGCGCAGAGCATTCATTCCTTACTACACAGTACACAGGGAAATCACATTGAAACACGAACCAGATGAACCGCGTTATTTAACATCTGGTGCCCCTCGCAACAAAACATTTTCAGATTCAATGGCTGGGTCCGTTCGCTATCCACATGCTTCCGCCATGTGCTTCACGCCCACGGCATCAATTAAACGCAATTAGAACTGGAAATCCAGGACAAATTTCGAAGAACCTATTAAGAATTATAGTCTGTCCTCGTTGAGTTTCCATAGAGCCATCTTCAACCGCTGGCCGCCGAACCCAGAGCCGACGAGCGGATGTGTCTCGTAACGTCGAACCCAGCCGAGTAGGTCCGTCCACCTCCGGTCGGTATCCGGGGCATTCTTCGGCGATGGGCCACTTCGAACTGCCTGGTGCCCGGTTAGGCCAAGCATGAGTAGCTCTGACGCAACCAGCGTCGCTGCCCTTCCCCAGTAAACCGCAATGAACTAGGGTCTGACTCGACCAATGAGTGATATCAATTGTAGCTGAAATGGAGGTTTTCAGTCTTTCCTCACTGGCTGCTTCTGTTCGATCGCGTGCGAAAGGAGCTCGGTGCTTTCGGCTCGGAGGGTGACGGTCCCATGATGCAAGCGAGAGCATGCCACAGCCGCGGCACTGCGATCGTTATAGCTGCTGAATTTTCATGAGAAGACCACAGCGATAATTGCCTTGTGAAGAGGCATTAAAAATATTCGAACAATCACTGGAGTGGGGGGCAGACACGAAAGATGGGGAAGTGAGATTGGGGAAACCAGTCAAATTGAGCCTAGCCATGAGCTTCCTCAGAGAGGAACCAACATATGGAAAAGATACTTCCAGCACAGTCTCCCATACGGTCCTGGGGGATGCTTTGAACCTTGAGATACCCGTTACTGAACATCAAAATGATGTTGTTTCCTCGGCAGAGTGGAGGTTTTCGGTTACTCTCCATGACGAAGGGAGGTGCCGATTATTTTCTCCTAATCGTTGATTGGCTCTTAACCAGGAGCTCCCCGCCTGCATCATGGTGGAGAACCATGCCCAGCCTTCAGCCTCTCTCAGTGGGTGATTTGTTAATTTTCAGCGGGCAGGCCGCTCAAACTGCTGCCCGCAGGGGATGACGGACCGCTAACAATGCCCCACTACGACACAGTCGGCCAAGATCTTGGGGCTCTGAGGGCGTGTAAACGAGGGTGTGTAACTCCGTGAGCGCCTTTGGCTCTCGAGCGATTAGCCGGGGTAAGAGGGTTTTCAGTGCGAATGAGGGCAAAAGAGGTACCTGGGCTCACCGTGAGGTGACATATGAATTGCACCGTATCTATTTTACTCGGTCTCGGCTGTCCTGTCCTGTCTGGCTTTGCCCGGGCTAGAAAACAACTCTCCACCTTGTGAGAGCCCGTCGCCTTTTTCTTCCTTCCTTTTAATACTCCAACCTCCCCCCTCCCCCTCTTCCCTCTCACTGATCTATGTCCGCGAGCGTCTCCCTTTTCTTTCTTCTTTCTTCCTTGTGATACCCAGAGCATCTCTCCTCTCTAATTGCTTCTTCGCTCAATTGAGACGCCTTAGCCTTGAGGGACCAAACCGCCCACCATGCTCGCTACACGCCAGGTTCTGGGCAACATGGCCCGGAGCCGCGCCCTCGCTGGCGCTGCTTCTGGCTTCCGCCGCATGGCCACCGTTTCAGACAGCCCTCTGGACAAGAAGGTAAGCTTAGAACTACTTGGAGTTGTTTGTTTGTGGGATTACATGTTGTGAAGCTTGGCTGCTTGTTTCTCTTGTCTTCTGCCCTTCGGCCGATAGACGTCATGGTGCATTGGCCAGTTCGGCTGTCAATCCACCGGCTATACCGAGGTCTAAGTTGCGCAAATTGCAACTGACTGGCCGCAAGAGAGCTTGAAACCAAATTACCGAATTGGACGAACTCACAATGAAATGTTGAGCAGAATGAGTTAGCTAACCTGCTTTGCTCATGTAGGTCCGCCAGAACAACTGGGAGGAGGGTAACTTCATCAACTACAAGAAGATGTCCGAGAACCTCGACATCGTCCGTGCTCGTCTGAACCGACCTCTGGCCTACGCTGAGAAGATTCTGTACTCTCACTTGGACGATCCCCATGGCCAGGACATCCAGCGTGGTAAGAGCTACCTCAAGCTGCGACCTGATCGCGTTGCTTGCCAGGATGCCACCGCCCAGATGGCTATCCTTCAGTTCATGTCCGCTGGCATGGACAAGGTTGCCAACCCTACCACTGTCCACTGTGACCACTTGATCGAGGCTCAGGTTGGTGGTGCTAAGGATCTTGCCCGCGCTATTGACATCAACAAGGAGGTCTACAACTTCCTTTCTACTGCTTGTGCCAAGTACGATATCGGTTTCTGGAAGCCCGGCTCTGGTATCATCCACCAGATTCTCCTCGAAAACTACTGCTTCCCCGGTGGTCTCCTCATCGGTACTGATTCTCATACTGTCAACGGCGGTGGTCTTGGTATGGCCACTATTGGTGTCGGTGGTGCTGATGCTGTCGACGTCATGGCCGACCTCCCCTGGGAGCTTAAGGCTCCTAACGTTATTGGTGTCAAGCTTACTGGCCAGCTCAACGGCTGGACTGCTCCTAAGGGTAAGAATGACTACCCACCTTTCCTAGTGCTCGTTCGCTGACAGTCTCTAGATATCATCCTGAAGGTTGCCGATATCCTCACTGTCAAGGGTGGTACTGGTGCTATCGTCGAGTACCACGGCCCTGGTACAGATGCCATCTCTTGTACTGGTATGGCAACCATCTGCAACATGGTAAGTGACTCTTCTCCCTCAGTGTAGCCCCGTCAGTTTGCTAACGCTCTCCAGGGTGCTGAGATTGGTGCGACCACCTCCGTCTTCCCCTTCAACGACCGCATGTACGACTACCTCGCCGCCACCAAGCGAAAGGAGATCGGCGACTTCGCCCGCGAGTACGCCCACGGCCTCAAGCCCGACGAGGGTGCTGAGTACGACCAGCTTATCGAGATCAACCTCTCTGAGCTCGAGCCCCACATCAACGGTCCCTTCACTCCTGATCTGGGTACTCCTATCTCCAAGTTCAGCCAAGCCGTCAAGGAGAATGGCTGGCCTGAGGAGCTCAAGGTCGGTCTGATCGGATCTTGTACCAACTCCTCTTATGAGGATATGACTCGTGCTGCTTCCATTGCCCGCGATGCCCTCAACCACGGTATTAAGGCCAAGTCTGCCTTCACTGTCACCCCTGGTTCCGAACAGATCCGCGCCACCATCGAGCGTGATGGTCAGCTTCAGACCTTCGAGGAGTTCGGCGGTATCGTCCTTGCCAACGCTTGCGGTCCCTGCATTGGCCAGTGGGACCGACAAGACGTGAAGAAGGGTGAGGCCAACTCTATCATCTCTTCCTACAACCGTAACTTCACTGGCCGAAACGACGGTAACCCTGCCACTCACTCTTTCGTCGCCTCCCCCGATCTGGTCGTCGCCATGACCATTGCCGGCTCCCTCCATTTCAACCCTCTCACCGACACCCTGAAGGACAAGGACGGCAAGGAATTCAAGCTTGCTCCTCCTACCGGCGACGGTCTCCCTACCCGAGGCTACGACCCCGGCCAGGACACTTACCAGGCTCCTCCCAAGGACCGTGCCAGCGTCACTGTTGACGTTGCCCCTACTTCCGACCGTCTTCAGATCCTCACTCCTTTCCAGCCTTGGGATGGCAAGGATGCTAAGGACATCCCTATCCTCATCAAGGCCAAGGGTAAGACAACCACTGATCACATCTCCATGGCTGGTCCCTGGTTGAAGTACCGTGGTCACCTTGACAACATCTCCAACAACATGTTGATCGGCGCCATCAACGAGGCCAACGAGGAGGCCAATAAGATCAAGAACCAGGTCACTGGCGAGTGGGGTGCTGTCCCTGCTGTTGCCCGCGACTACAAGGCCAAGGGCGTCAAGTGGGTTGTTATTGGTGACTGGAACTATGGTGAGGGTTCTTCGCGAGAGCACGCCGCTCTTGAGCCCCGTCACCTTGGTGGCCTTGCCATCATCACCCGATCTTTCGCCCGTATTCACGAGACCAACCTCAAGAAGCAGGGCATGCTGCCCTTGACCTTCACCGACCCTGCTGACTACGACAAGATTCGACCTGATGATAAGGTCGATGTCCTCTGCACCAAGCTCGCTGTCGGCAAGCCTCTTCCCATGATTGTCCACCCCGCCGATGGCAGCAAGTCTTTCGAGATCCCTCTATCTCACACCTTCAATGAGGCTCAGATCGAGTGGTTCAAGAACGGCTCTGCCCTCAACACTATGGCCAAGGCTGCCAAGAACTAAAGAAGGAATGAAGTAAAGAAGAGCAAATTGATTTTGGGTCACAAACGGCGTACATCCTGTTGTTCTCGTATTGGGTTTCGAGAGCAGACAGTAGAGGGGCTTTTCAACAGACGGTATATGTCTTAAGCGCCCATGTTTCTTACATATTTGTAGCAAGGGGAATAGCCATGCTTCCATTAGTTGTAACAAAATTTCATCTGTTCAAAAATTCTCTCCTTCCTCAGTGATAACTCTGCTCATCAAAGCCAATAATGGATCTGATATCAACCCTGTGATCTTGAGGTTCAATCGCGCGTCGAGCTTTATATCAAACCTCCACTCAATTATCTGATTTAGTTTTGTCTTCCACGTAGTAGTAATGTTTGTTGTTACCTAAGGTACTTTGCTACCTAGCTACTTAGGTAAGGTACCTAGGTTTGTTGGCAGGATACCTCAACTGTCGCAATTACATCATCTCAACTTCTTCCTGTGGCCGTGCATATAGGTCACGTGTGCCAGCCAAAACCAGCCACAACTCAACTCCAGGGTCCGTTGTCCAGTTTGACTTGGCCATCGTCCAGCGACTGACATTCAGGGCGAGGAAGTGATCTGTGATTTCAACCGTGGTGTATTTGCGGTACAGATACTTGGGTTGTTTCTTTATCCCTACATCTTTGTCTTCTTCCCCTTGTCCAGTCTTTTTAAAACAGGGATCGTCCGGCTGCTCCGAGCAGCGCAAATCAACTAGAGATGCGACCCCGTCTCCAGAACTTCAGCGCTTTGCGAGCCCGATCATATTTGACACGGTTACCGCTGTTCACACGAATCATCGCCCTCGCTATTGTCGCTCTCTCGATCGCTTCGCTACAGTCTGTATGGAACTTGCGAGAATGGGGCGCTCTCATCCCTGAAGAGATTAGCATCACAAATGGTACTATCAAGCGACATTGACACCTCGCGCCTTCTTGCTGACTAGTTGGTTAAATAGCGTACCGATTGTCGACGTTCCCGTTAATACACCTAAACCTCTTACATGCGATCCTTAATCTCCTGGCGCTTACTCCTCTCTTGGAGCGATTCGAGAATGAACATGGCACCTTGACATCCCTTGCCCTGTTCTTTGGACGTGAGAAATCTTGGACAGGAGAGAGAGAACTGTGGATTGACTTATTTTTGACCTAGCTTTAACATCGATACCGGCCGTAATTTATGTTTTGATCGAACGATGCGTATTCCATAGGAACCACAGCGTTCTAGGAGCGAGGTAGGACGACAAAGACGACATTGTCCAGGGCTGAGGCTGACATTTATGTTTAGCATGTGGGTATTTACTCTGATTGCAATGGAGTCTATTAAGACATACAAGGCCAACCCTCACTTTATCATCGGCACAGTCCATATCCCAACATGGACAACCCCTTTAATCATGAGTTTGGTCGTGGCAGTATTGATTCCTGGAACTAGTCTCCTGGGCCATATCTGCGGCATTGCTATCGGATACGTTGGTGAGTCTTACAGCCTTTGTCGCCATCGCTCGGACACTGACAGAGATGTGTAACAGCTGGTTTTGGGTATGCTAAGCTGCTTGCTCCCCCAGAGTGGGGTCTTCGATGGGTTGAGAACCGACTCAATCTTCTCAAGATTCTCCCACACTATGTTAGTATTGACAAAACGACATATGGCCGATTTGGCGTTTTGCCCACGACCAACCGCCCTGGTCCTAGTGGGAGCGCAGCGACGGAGCTCGTTGGCACAACCCAGCGTCTCGGACCTTGAACGAGCGTACATGATATGCGTGTACTTTTGTGTAACTGGGTAATGGCACGAAAGTGCTTGTTGCACGTTCTTTGCGATTTGTACTATAGAAAGGGCATATTTCGTGGAGTCTTTCTCGTGTTCCGGATTGGCGTAGCGATTAAAAGTAAAGAAACGAATGGACGGACGGTTTGATGTCGCTGGTCATGTTCATTTCTGCTACGAATTACTTTGGGTATTGATTGTAATGGATGAGGATAATAAAGATAGAGGTTGTAATATGGTTCAAAGACTAGGTATCAAGATGAGTAGAATTCATTGAGCATCTTTTTACCCCTGTGATGTATTGGACTCTGGGAGATTTAGAGACTTCATGATCGGTTTCCATACAAAAAGAGGATACTTCTCTATTGGGCGTGTTTTCTCGTTTGCCAAGTTACTTAAATAATAACCTTTTCATGAATTGGATAATAAGCAAATGTCGCTTGAGTCTTTGTTCCAATCTCTGTAGCGTATTCATAGATTGATTCAACCTAGGTCCTCGATCGACATAACCCCCGGTAACCGCATAGCCTGCCCCGCAATCCAACCCCTGACGCCGGGGAGCCTCACTGAGGTAAAGCTGTCATGACGGTACGTACCCTCTTTAATGATTGAATGCCCTGAGAGGCTAACGATAACCTCAACTTCAAATATTGAGAAAGCCAGGTCATATATTTGTCGCATAGACAGCACTGGCTCAATCATGTCGCGACTACTTTGTATGGAGCTCCAACGCCCTGTTTCGCCTTTTGGAATCCTTGGCTAATCTATTTTGCAGCATCAGCACTCTCGCTGCGTCGCGATCCTCGTATCCTAAAGCTTCCCCCTTACCTGTCCTTCCTCTGCATCGCGGTCGGTGTGATCTGGCTCTTCCTTTTGCCATTGAACGAATACTCTCGAAGAACATATATCTCGGAAAATGCCCTGCTACCGGGCCAAGTCCATACCTACTTTGGAGGAAGCGAACAGAATATCTTCCGCGCGTACAGACATGAAGTTGACGATGTAGTGGACAAGAGTAACTACGAGTGTGTCTCAAACTTGGATTTCATATAATTGAAATGAACACTAATGCGATTGGGAATGGCAGGATTAATGACAGGCTCGACAAGATTCTGACTGGTGTCGGGCTCAAGGTTGGACGTCAGAACTACACCTACCACTCGGCTGGCCATGAATACTCAGGACAAAACTTGTACGCTATTCTGCAAGCTCCCCGTGGCGACGCTACTGAGGCCATTGTCTTGGTTGCTGCATGGAAGAATGTTGAGGAGCAACTCAACCGCAATGGTGTATCCCTTGCACTCACCCTTGTCCGCTACTTTAAGCGTATGTACCCCTTAAGTCAAAACGGTTGCGAAAGACACTGACAAGTATAGGCTGGTCACTCTGGTCCAAAGATATCATTCTAGTTGTTCCTCCCGATAGCAAGACAGGTACACAGGCTTGGGTTGACGCATACCATGATGCCCATAATCCTCATCTTGTGGCCCCTCTCCCTCTCAAGTCCGGAGCCCTTCAAGAAGCCCTTGCTATTGACTATCCCCAGGAGCAGAGTTTCAAATCTGTACATGTAATTTACGACGGGCCTAACGGTCAACTTCCTAACCTTGATCTCATCAACTCTATTGTCAGCATTGCGGGTGGTCAGATGGGTATCGGCACTTCCATCCAGAAGATGACACAGCATAGGGGTAGCTACCCTGATCGTCTGCAGACTATGTTGCGCGGTATGCTCAACCAGGGTCTCGGCTATGCGGCTGGTGCTCACAGCAGCTTCATTCCTTACCACGTTGATGCTGTTACGCTCCAGCCTTATGGCGAAGGCTGGCATGATGAGATGGCCATGGGCCGCCTGGTTGAGGGTTCATTCCGAAGTCTGAACAACTTGCTCGAGCATCTGCATCAGAGTTTTTTCTTTTATCTTCTTATGCAGACTGATCGATTCGTCAGTATTGGAACTTATCTTCCTAGCGCTATGCTGATTGCTGCCAACTTTACCATCATGGCCATTTCTCTCTGGGTAAAGAGTGGACAGTCGCCAACAACGCAGAAGCGTAAGGAGGACTCTACCACATCTGTCGATGCGACACAAACTGGCAGGAACCTGTTTGTTCCGCTTGGTGTTGTTGCTGTCTGCCAGGGCCTTGCAGCTGTACCTCTCTACATCTTTAACCATCTTCCTGCTGGCGTGAGTGCTTTCAAAATCTCGTCTTTTTAAAACTACTACTGACAATCTTTAGCTACTCTCGCCAGCGTTTGCCGTATTCTCTGTCATCTCATCGATCCTTCCCTTCGCCATCTCTCGTCTTCTGACACTTGTTACCAAGCCCACGGCCCAACACTTCCAACTCACCAAATCGTTCTCTCTTCTTGTTCTTGGCATGTGTCTTTCCACACTTGCTACCCTCAACTTCTCGCTCGCCTTTCTCGTTGGTGTGCTTTCCAGCCCGCTCACCTTCGTCCAGCCCGTCACAAATCCCGGTCTAAGATGGTCTCTGGCTGGCCTTCTCAACGTCATTGCACCACCTACTGTCGTATACGCTGCGGCTCAGATTTGGGATATCAGTATCGCAGATCTATTGAAGGAGGCGAGTTTTGGCTGGAACGTCTGGGGCATGTATACGCCCGTTGTGGTTTGGTGCTTGTGGTGGCCTGCTTGGCTAGTGGGCATGGTCAATGTCTTTGGGGAGGTTGCGGCCTAAAGTAACATAAGGGCTGTACTGTAAGATGTTTAACTAAGGCATGCATTTGCACAGTTATGATGGTGACTTTCGTAACTAAAAAATGACACATAGACATAGGCAAATATCGGAATTAATAGTCTTTCCTCGGGCAAAGGATCATCATCTGCCCACAGAGAAGTTTCTATCCGTCTATACTGTACATTGGTTCGTTTTGTTTGCCCTGTGTTCCAAGACCAGACTCCTTGTCGAGAATTTCCTCTACGCAGCCCAGACATCCTTGCCAGCCGACTCAATCCAATTACCGAGCTGGTTGACGCTTGAGTCCCAGTCAAGCAGTCGCTGTCGCATAGCGGCAATCTGCTTCATGTCGAGCACCTTGGGCTGAACCCAAGTGATTTGAGCTACACCGTCCACCTGATCGATGGTACCTCGCAGCAGGCCAAGGCTAAGAGCCTTCATGATGAGATGCTCAATCTCCTCTGGTCGAACCTTAGTTTCCTGTGCAATAGTAGCAAAGGTAAGGGTGCGGTCGTGAGGGGGTCGGCGGAAGACAGCCTCAGTGAGGGCAGAAAGATAGATCTTTTGTCGAAGATGCGTGGAGTTG
Source organism: Fusarium concolor (assembly GCA_013184415.1). Classification (NCBI taxonomy): domain Eukaryota; kingdom Fungi; phylum Ascomycota; class Sordariomycetes; order Hypocreales; family Nectriaceae; genus Fusarium; species Fusarium concolor. The sequence continues at coordinate 68,125 of JABCJY010000614.1, forward strand.
TTCTTAAGGAGTTTGTTAGACTCAACACGATCAGACAACTGATCATAAGCCACGAGGTCTCCACGGTTAAAGGCAAACAGCAGGTCCCGCATCCAAGCATGCTCGCTCTTTGCGAGAACGTCAAGGATAGGGTGAAGGAGAAGCTCTCCAAAGTTGTAGATGCTGGTCGAAACGAGAGCAGCAATGCTCAGGTGGTAAGCTCGCTTGTGTCGCTCCTCAGGGGATAGTGCGTTGAGGTCGATACAGGCAAGGTAAAGGAGGGCAGTGCGGTAGTAGTTGGAGAAGTCCATCTTGCGCTGAAGAAGGGGTTAGCGGGGTTCGACAAGTATTCCAAACTTTATGCATTTGGTTTCCAGCATTGAGCATACCTGGTAGTAGATAGCATTGGCGTCGTAGAAAGCAGCGTGGACCACGTTCTCTACAGAATCAAAAGAGTCTAATATCCTCTCGGCTGTATCCAGGTCCTTTCGTGCAGCATCTAGCTCCTCCAAGTCGAGTTTTGCTTGGGCAACGGCGACCAAAGCAAACACATAAGCATCCTGAGAGTTCTCGTTGTCGACCTTCTTAGCGACTGATTGAAGGAAAGAAAGGCGATCCTCATCCTCTATATTATCCAAACACAGTCGGTCAGCAAGCCGCCGGTTTCGGAGTATTTTGCATTAAAATCTCACCTTCACACTCCGTTGCTGCCTTCAACGCCAAGTCCACGAGCTTCAACTGGTTGATCTTGTCGGCGAACTTGAGAATAAAGACTCTGTAGAATGATAGCCGTTGAGGGGCGCTCTCAGGGTGGCTGAAGAACTCGACGAGGGCGTCAGTGAGCTGGTGCCAGAGCTTGCGCTCCCAAAAGTTCTCGAAGTCGAGAATGAGAGGCTGGAGCTCCTCGGGAGCTTCATCGCGCTGCTCGGCAAGAAAGTCGGAGATAGTTTCGTTGCTCATGATTGCGGAATGTGCATGTGATGTTCGGTGGAATCGGATGTATGGGTGACGTGCACAGCAACTGAAGCTAGCTTGCACCTTGGGCCTGGCGTGCGTGCTGCTGTACCAACACTCGTTCTCTGGATGGGGCTTCACGAAAGTGTTTATATGGCTCCTTCTCGTTCGATCGTGCTATCGTTAAGAGGTCGTCGTGATGATCGGCGAGGTTGATATGTTGATGAAGGTCAATAGGTCACTGCTTCAGTGGAGTTGGAGGGAGGTCTGGTCCTTAGCTCATCAATGAATGAGGCTACCAGGCAGCCTGGTCGTCGCAACGTAAAAACGCACGGGCCATTCTTACCTCCAGAGGGGCACGTAACAGCCACTAACCAATGACGAGCTGGAAGTTTTCAGTGACCCATCACGTGATATGCAATTACCGTTCCCCGAGGCTCTACCTTGGCTAGTATCACCAAACATTGCTTGATACAGACGACCCACGGCCAATTGCGAGGCACAGCAGCGTTTTGTCACGCAATCTGTATATTCGCAACAATGGCTTCGCCTCTCTTTGCTGCGCGGGCGGCCCGCAAGGCTGCGTTCAATGTCGCCAGCAAACGATACCTATCTGATATTTCCATTACTCGAACTGGCAAGCCTATCATGCGTGTTGAGGGAGGCCGGTAAGCTAAGCCATGGCCCAATTGGCACTGTCTAGTCCCTTTCTAATGTGTTTCCGTGTCCAGTTCATCCCTCGGAGGTACGATGATCGAGCTACGATGACCACAAACGACGCTGACGAAGAGGAACCAGGCCATACTGTCACCGTATTTGGCGCAACCGGCCAACTGGGACGATATATCGTCAACCGCCTAGGTAAGTCGACCTTATATTGGATATCGATAGCTGGAATGGGCAATTGGAATACTAACACTGGCACCAGCTCGCCAGGGATGCACTGTCGTTGTCCCCTACCGTGAGGAGATGTCCAAGCGCCATCTCAAGGTCACTGGAGATCTCGGCCGTGTTGTCTTTATTGTACGCTTCAACGCGCCACGATATTGTCGGGAAACTTTCAGTAACCTTCGTCTTTAGGAACACGACCTTCGAAACACCCCTTCGATCGAGGCCAGCGTTCGACACTCCGATGCCGTTTTCAACCTAATCGGCCGCGACTACCCTACCAAGTATGTTGTTACAAGATACATTCAATGGAGGAGCCAGAGACTAAACAACCATCAGGAACTTCTCTTTGGAGGATGTGCACGTCGAAGGAACCGAACGAATTGTCGAGGCTGTCTGCAAGTACGATGTCGACCGATATATCCACGTTTCCTCCCACAGTGCCAACTCCAAGTCCGTTTCCGAGTTCTACCGTACCAAGGTTTGTGAACTGCCAAGTTTATCAGATGGAGGGAAATGCTGATGGGAAATTAGGGCCGGGCTGAGGAGATTGCTCGACAACTTTTCCCCGAGACCACCATTGTGCGACCTGCTCCCATCTTCGGTTTCGAAGACAACCTCCTACTGAAGTTAGCTGGTGTTACCAATCTTTTCACTTCCAACAACATGCAAGAGAAGTTCTATCCCGTTCACGTAAGTGTCCTAAACCCGCTTGGTCTCAACAGACCTAACAGCTTTTAGTCAATCGACGTTGGAGCTGCTCTTGAGAAGATCTTCTTCGACGACACAACTGCCGGGCAGACTTTTGAGCTTTACGGACCCAAGAAGTACAGTATGGAAGAGATTTCCGTCATGGTTGACAAGGAGATCTACAAGCAGCGACGACACATCAACGTGCCCAAGGCCATCCTTAAGCCTGTTGCTGAAGTCCTGAATAAGGTTCTTTGGTGGCACACGCTGTCAGCCGACGAGGTTGAGCGAGAGTACTTGGACCAGGTCATCGACCCTGAGGCCAAGACCTTCAAGGATCTGGGCATTGAGCCCGGTGACATTATCAACTTCACCTACCACTACCTCGTGAGTACTTCCAATTGACACGGCGCATTCACAAACTGACCCCCACTTTAGCAAGGATTCCGAAGCCAGAACTTCTACGATCTCCCCCCTGCGACGGAGAAGGAGAAGCGGGAAGAGAAGAAATACATCCATGTTTTGGATGAGTTGTAAAGCAAAGGAATCGAATTTTTACTTACTAAGGGAGGTGGAAAGGCGGTTGGTGATTAACGGCTGAGCGGATAAGTCGACAATAGTCCGTATATATAGGACCGCATAGACTAGAGAGTGTGCGAGTTCGCAATTGTACAAGTTTTCTCTGGGTTGAGTTGATATCAATAATATGAACGCCGAGAAAATCAGTCCACATTTACCTACCCTGTAGTTGTGTAGATTCGTAGAGGTCTGTACCGACCGAGAGTCTAGACCGTTGAAGCAGCAAAGAGAGGACCCCGCCAAACACGCACACAAAACTCCGTCGCTTCGAAACACCAAGTCTTCGACCGTATATCAAAACTGAAAAGAGCCGTTTTGACGACAACATCCCGATGTCTTTTGATGATGAAGAGCCCATGTAAAAGCACCATACCCCATGTCACCCACTCTACTAGCCCCAGTTTACTGACTTTAGTTGGCCTCCAGAAGCCTCTCGAGTCACGCCCTGACGGCGTTAGCCGAGTTCCACGCTGAAAAGGACGCCCATGAAAAGACATTTGAGAAGCTGAGGACCGGAGCGGCCCCAAGAGCCGGAGCCGGACTCGGGGTGGTCGAACCGGAGGATGAGGACCCTATAACGGAGGATGCGGACGACGAACCGCTAAGCATGGCGGCGTTCACGGAGGACTGGAACGAATCGCAGTTTTGGGTACGTAAACGAGCTATACAACAAGGTACACGACAGTCCTATCGACCAGTTGCCTTTCACTTTTGGCTTTGATGGTGGAGATGACATCGCGATCGGCTCTGGGATCGTGTCTGTGCCTGTGTTTGGGGTTGAGGTATCCATTACGTACTGGACTGGTCTTGGCGCATCAACTTCATGATATTGACAACGGGAAATACTAACATGGACCTGGCGACCTAGTTCCTCGACGAAACAGCGTTTGCTCTGGCCGATCAACTCCTCGACGGTGCCTCGTCAAGCTCGGCGATTGGTGTAGTGTCGACGCCGAGTGTATTCATTGCACTGAAGAATCGTCTTGTAAGAGCAATTCAACCCTCATATTATTTATAAGAACATGGCAGCTGATCCGGTTTACAGAGATTCTGGCCTATTGAAGACCGACCCAAGCTGGTCTTGTTTGAGCATGACCACCGCTTTAGTGTCTTCCCTGAGTTTGTTTTTTATGACTTCCAGCGACCTCTCCAACTTCCAGGTATGTTACTCTTACTGCTGAATACTGCTTGCAATGGGCTAATGTGATATTGCTGCAGGTCATCTGAAGGGCAGCTTGGATAGTGTTATCATTGACCCTCCATTCTTCAGCAATGACTGCCAAACAAAATGTAAGTCATGTCTCAACTATGGATGTGGTTCTAGATCCTGGACAATGGCAATGTCGCTGTCCAGAAGCCGGTCTCACTTTACTAACACGGCACCTTACTAGTTGCCCTAACTGGCCGATGGCTTGTTAAGCAAAAGTCTCCCCGTGTAATTGTCTGCACCGGAGAACGAATGGCTACCATTGTCGACAAGTTATACCGCTCTCTCGGAGTCTATGCGACAACTTTCGAGCCTGCTCACGCGGGCTTAAGTAATCATTACTACTGCTACGCCAATTTTGAGAGTTCGACCTGGGACTGGCGATCTGATGAATCCGATTAGCGTAGTGGAAATGGAGAACGCAAAGCATTGAGATAAGACACTTACTACCTGGAGTTGTCTCGGTCTTGTGAAAGAGTGAGCCTATAAAGGGAAGCATGTTAGAGCTGGCAGCACAGCACACATGGGCGATTGGAGGACGCCAGCAGAACAGTAAAATCCATCAGACCTTCATATATAGACATAGATGGAGATATCTGAAGAGAGACCGTGTACTGTCCCATTCAGACTAGGTAAACACGGGTATTACTAAACTGAATGCCTGCGCCGAGCAATGCATCTTACTCCGCCCATCCTGCTTCTGAGATATGACTTCCTTAAACTTGCTGGTCATAACCGTCGACGCCTATCCAGTCTCCCTATCTCAAGACTCCCATCTGCATATGAATGCAACTTTTATTGCTTAGGCTAGCGAGCGAATGATATAGAAGAGGAGATAGGCCTGTGCCCCAAGAACGTCAGACAAACTCGCCAGCTCCACCTTGTGGTCATTAAACTTGAACCACTAAATCGCAGGTCAGCATCGTATTGCAAAATCACAAATAAAAACTTACTTGGTCGCCAACTCGGCAGTAAGATGTGTAATGACCAGTGTCGATTTCGCCCACGTGAACCACGACGCTGAGGAGGTCATAGGTGCACGATCGCTCTAGCTCAAGACTTTCACGGCTGTCGTGGTTGCGAACACGATTTGTGTAAGGCAACATATTGAGCTGTAGCGGGAATTTCACTTCATTGTCTACCTTGGAGGCAGCACGATCATGTCGGCCATGCCTATACTCGAAGCGCTGCGATAGAGTTAATTTGATGAATTGCCATTGAGGGGAGGGGCTTGGAGCATCACCTACCTTAAGCTGTATCGACAAGACGTTGGGCAGCCGCTTAATGCTGGTATGTCGTTTTGCTTGTTGAGTGCCGTTGCAGTTGTTGCACCGATACTCGCACTTGTCATACTTGATGTATTCTTCATCCAAGCAATCCTGTAAGGACAACGAAGGCTTCTTTTGCCCTGTTCTCTTACTCTTCTTCTGGACAACATTCTCTAGGCCAAGACTCAAATCTAGGAACGACTGGATCGAGTTGCTCTGGCCTGAGCAATTCTGACATGTCGTCGTTGTCTGCATCTTGCCGTAGAAGGTTTGGTGCATGATGCAGTTGCAGCTGTGTTCACTGCCAATCTCGGGCTTTTTGCCATCTCCATTTCGCTCATGGAGCTCTTCAGCTAAGAACTGGAAGAATTCATGGGCATCTTGTTCCTTGGTGGTTACAAGATTCTCGAATGCCTTTTTCTCTGAGATCCAGAAACCCGACAAAATGTTAGCGGCGGTGTAGCCATTAGTGTTCTCCAACGCGTAAAAATCCTGGAACATATCATCCATGGCACAGCTCAAACAGTGAGGTACCTGGCAGTCATTGCTCTGGTGACCGTCGCTGAGATAAAAATTTCTGAGTAAGGGGTTGTGCAGGAAGCTTTGAAGAACGACATTCTGATAGCAGGTTGCACCGGCATTGTAGATACCACGCAGGCCGTTTGCACGACAAGAGGCGGTTGTAGTGTTGTTAGTAATGTACCGAGGGTCATCCTTAATGGAGTCTGTGAAGAGCTCATTGTGCTTTCTCTTTCGACCTGGCCAATAATTAGTCTTGGTCGATCATAACATGTTTGCAGAGCACATAGCAGCCAAGATACAACTACTGTTGCCAACGATAACGACGTAAGGACCTTGGACAGCCTGCTCCCTGTACAGTATCGCCTACCAGAAAATGAACCAGTTCCTATCTTTCTCACCCGGAGCTCCTCGAGAGTAGGGTCCCAGACAAAATCATCGCACACTTGACAGTAGAGGCAGCCGCTCCGAGAGTCAACATCTGCGTCAGAGTTAGCAGGGCAGCGGAAAGCAGCACGAGGTTACCAACAGAAGCGATGCTGTTTCTTCGTTCCATGTTTTAATCGATCTTCTTCGGACACAGTCACCGGGCACTGCAGACAGAGGTAGTTCGAGGTAAGCGACGTGACGGGCCGACCATCCTGTGTTGACGTTTGAGGGACGATGGGTGTCGCATCGAAGATGCCGCGGAGAATTAACTTGTAGTGTGTGATTGAACTGTTCATAACCTCTTGGTTTTTGCTAAGTAAGAGTTGTACATGCTCTAGATACAATTAGACAATGGTAGATAGGCTTGGGGCATCGCTGGAGCAATGGCCAGGAAAGGTGTCGTACCGCAGCCGAACATTGGTGATCCCGGCACTGGGGACTTCACCTTGACGTTCTTAGGCGAAGCAGGAGTGGTTGGCCGCCCAGACATGGTGGGAGAGGGAGCCTTGGAGGCTATGCTTGTCGTAGCGAGCAATTGAAGCTTGGAGGTGGTTGGTGAGGGAGAGCCCGGTTCTTGATCAGGAGGATGCGGCAAGGAATTATCGACAAGACTAAGACCGCCGAGTATTGTCTAAAGGAGAAAGCGGGTTTGCTCGTGAGATTATTCGTTTGCGATCGTTTCGTTCGTCGTTTATTCGGTTATTCGTTTGATAATGCGAATGAAGGGCGAACGAGGCTGAAGGATGCGAGGCACAGTGAGTGCTGCACATACAACAAATGGCAAGCCGAAAGTCGGACAATAGATCACCTCTTCCCGTCAAGGGATGGATGGATGGATTAAGTATGGAAGGCTTGGGATTGCAGGAGAAGAATGAAAGTTTCCAAATGCGATGCGTGGAGGCTTAAAACAAAGATAATGCAAACAACAACTTTGCGCTTATGGATTGTTCCTTCAATTAATACAGTGAATGATTGCATGGATTGGAAATAGAAGTGGAGTGGTAGTAGTGAAGCCACTGTCACTGTATGTCAGGAACAGCCTAGCCCAGGAGAGATTGCAGCGGGTGCAGGCTGCCTTAGTGCGTACCTTTTGGTGCAAGATTGGCAGATAGGTACATCATGGTCGCGCTCATGAAAATTATACCCATGTCATGCAGGGCGATAAGATAAGCATGGCACCTAGTCCAACTTGAACTGTGGATTCAGTCAGCTTAACATGAACCCAAGACGTGTTGATACTAATATCGATGCAGCTACGATCAGACTATACTGCCCGCGAAAGAGTCTGAAATAATTGCTCGATGATTTACCAGAAGTTTTGTTAAGTATAGATCCAGGGGAATCCCACAGCTCACCGAAGCTATATATTTTGCACTTGCTGCATCTTCTCGAACTACCTGTCGGCTATTATGCTACGTGCCACAAGGCACCACCTGGGCCGAGGTTTACCATTGTTCCCCATTCAACAAGCAGTTTTAATGACCGGATGACGACAACCAGCTTACACTTCAAACCCTACAGAATAATATCTATCCTATTCATTTCCTTTTGCATCCTTAAACCAGTATAAGGATCCTCAATCTTTGAGCTTATTTCACCTGAAAACGGGGCTCAGAGTCTCCACAGCCTACCGAATCCCCGGCTCCGACCTGCGGTATCCGGCTCCGGACCCCTCCCGATCGACATCTGGGAATCGACTCCAAGTCCCGCACCATAACCATAGGTAGCTACAACCAACAACTGGATACCTATCATGGCATCACAGCTCATTGCTCTGCCGGCCGTAGAGCGTCTCAGTCCTACCTGCATTCGCATCTTGGGAGGCAACCCAGGCAAATTCACCCTTCAAGGCACAAACACATACCTGCTTGGCACAGGCCATCGCCGGCTTCTCATTGACACAGGTGAAGGTCGCAACGCTTGGATCTCCTCAATTCGCGAGACTCTACAGAAAGAGAATGCGACTATCGATACTGCACTCATCACGCATTGGCATCATGATCACACAGGTGGTATCAAAGATTTGTTGGGCATTTCGCCGCAGGCGAGAATCTACAAGCATACTCCTGGAGAAGAACAACATGAAATTAAGCATGGACAGTGTTTCGAAGTAGATGGTGCGACGTTGACAGCGGCGTACACGCCAGGACATACCAAGGATCATGTTGTGTTCATACTCCAAGAAGAAGATGCAATGTTCACAGCCGATAACGTCCTCGGCCAGGGCACTGCTGTGTTTGAGGATTTGGTTACGTACCTACGGAGCCTGGAAGAGATGAAGCATCTTTTCAAAGGTCGAGCATACCCTGGACATGGACCAGTCATTGAGAATGGGCCAGCAAAGATTGCTGAGTACATCGCACATCGAAGACAGCGAGAAGAACAAGTCATTCAAACATTGAGGACGGGGCCGGATGGAGTGGAAACTCAAGATCCCGCGTTATGGTCGGCATGGACGGCGACAGAGTTGGTCGAGGTGATTTACAAAGACGTGCCCAAGAACCTCCACCCAGCTGCTCGTGGTGGTGTTTTGCAGATATTGGTAAAGCTTGAGGGCGAAGGCTGTGTAGCTCATGATGGTGATAAGTGGAAGATGCTGGCGGAGGGCCGCTCTTCTCTGTGAAATAAAAGGATTTGGTGCAGAGTTCAGGATCTTTTTAGTGAGGTGAGTGAAACAAGCGTATTACCGAATTGCCGGATAACTAAAATTATTCGTCCTCATCAGCAAGACAATTATCATCTGAAAACCATTTCCGAATAATTTCATTCGCCTCGGGATTCCGATTATGCCAAGAGCTGAGATTCGTAGCAAGTTACACTGGATTTAGCGTAACGAAATGAAGCAGGGTCCTCGGCATCTTCGGATCTTCTGATCTCTGCATCATCCAAGTGAAGGGTATTAGCGATAGGTAGGTAGGTATCCGTACAGTACAGTAACCAACTAGTGGAGTTCGTCAATTGGGTTTGGATCACATCCCTGTCACCTAACGCAGCCACTCTAGAGATCCGGCCAGCTAGCGGTGTTGGCCGCCTTTTAACAACTGTCATTCATGGCTGATGGAGGATTTTGAAGTGTAAGCAATCCTCTTGACCGTCGTGTCGCGATACCACTACTTTGGCCCGATTGTGGAGTCTGGGATGCAATGTCGTCACATCAGGTACTAAGTACTGACAGTACAACACGAAACAGAACGAAACAGTATGTGAGACTGCAACATTAAACCCGTCGTTTATTTACAGGTTCGTTTCATGCAGTCAATGGCAGCCCAAATTTGTCCGAATATCATACGACAAACCTCTGTAGGGCGCTTAACTGATACATGCTTGATAATTCTATCCTCACAAGTCGAGTAGCTGCGGAGTGTCCGGGTAAGTGAGCCAGGCCCCTGGTAACTCGAGGTGAAGTCGATTCAATAGAACTTAGCGCATATATGTACATACCTACCTGAGAAACGGAGATACCTAAGATGGCTAAGAGTTACGTACCGTTCTTGGCGATATCCTTTTGTCGATATTCATTTGCTGGCCCGGACTGTAACTCTAAACAGCTGACTGGGACTGGTTGCGAGACTTGCATTCATTGTATGCATGTCGCAACAAAACCATATGCATGCCTCTTAAAAAGAAAGCAAAAGAAGGAGAAATTGATAATATGTACACCTCGCAAAAAGGAGCCCCGGTTGTCTTTCATTCATCGTATGCACGTCTCGCAAAAACCGGTGTAAGTTCATTTGTATTCACCATATGATTAGCTCAAAAGACGTGTGCGTAAGCGGTTGCACAAACATGATCCGCGAATTCTGTCCGATGGGTATGAGAAAATCTCTGCGTCTCTACCTATGCGACAAATTGTTGCATTCCCAAAGGAACGAATCCATTTGTAAACGAACTAGAACATCTGCGGAGTAGATGCACCAACTACTGTAACTATCTACCTTGAAGAGCTTCTTCCCACTTACAACCCTTGCATTTTTGCGACCTAAATCCCTAGTCCATGCTGATGCCTTGTGACCTTTTAGACAGCTCAAGGTTGGTGGGAGGGTTGAGAACCTGCCTGTTCAATTTAATGAGATCGATGCGTCTGTCTAGCCGGAATCATCGGTCGGGGTAGACGGAAATAATCCTTTCAAAAGCCTGAAATGACCATGGTGCTTGAACACATCAGAGAGGCATGCCTACTGAATGCCAAGGCTGATCGGTATGAATCAATCGTCCCCAGTTCTTACTGGGGAAAGTTTCCGAGTTACCTAACGTAACCTAGAGTTATGGTGTTGTGTGCCTAGGTGCGTGTAAGTCAACGGCCATGCAATAGCGTACAGTGGGCGTATTCGCTGCAGCGTATTCCCTCCCTCATAAGCCCTAAATGTTTATTTGGATATCCATGTGTATACTAGACGTCATATCCAGCCTTATCGCTTACACAACATAGAGATTAAAACTCTGTAAACGAGTCGTCGAATCGAAAATTGTCGGCGTAATGTAGTTGGGTTGAATTCAAGTGGGGGGTGTAGATTGACCGGGATTATCCACGTCAAAAGGTTGAATAGTTAGATCCAATGACGCCGACCATCTACAGCGGCGGGATGAGGTAACTAGCGCCAAAGCTGCCGGCATTAAATACAAGAGTTGCGGGCTTCGGTATTAGGGATATTAAGCGGCTCATCAAGACCGGCCCGTGCTGAGATTCCCAATATCAATCAATTAAGCATCACAGCTTTAAGAATGACAACACAGCAGGTAAAGCCACATTTGGGGTGCATGCATATCTACCTACCTTAGGTAACTTAGTACCTAGGTAGGTACTGCACAGTAGTTAACTTATGACTGAATATTCGTAATTTACTGGTAAGCCAGTGACGAATCTTCCGTTTATCGGATCCGAGTGGAGGTGTATGTGGTGGTGGTAGCCCAACGTGGTTGACGGTTGCGATGCGTGCAGCAGAACACAGCTCCCGTCGTTGTGACGAGTAATCTATTTCCATCTCTGCTTTGGACCTCAGATCGGTGAGAATAGGAAGCGGGAATTCTGCCTGCAGTGCCCACTTCATCTCCGCCGAACGGCCTCGCGTTTTGAGAAGATGCCTTTCCAAGTGCCTTGTGCCGATCGACCGATCAAGTACGTTGGCTGAAGATAGAAAAGTCCATAACTATTCGGAGCTACCTACCTAGAAGCCCAGAGGTACGGATACAGTACCAGTACTTGCGGGACACGTTAAGCAAGGAAGAGCCTGCCTGGCCTGATCATCTGAAGAGGAATCACTAGGTATGATTCATCCATTGACGTGCACCTCATGCAATGCACTGCACAGTAACCTACTATAACTAAGCTCCAAAATCTAACCCTCCATTACGGTGGGTAGATATGTAGGTAAGGTATAGTAGACAATACCTAGGTACCTTAGACATCACATCACCCTCCACCGGACGGCCCCGTTGGATCCCCCACCAGCGCTGCCGCACCTGCTTACCGCATCTTTTTTTGTTGTTTTTTTCCCCTGAGGAGTCAAGGGAGGTAGGTACACTTCCCATGATGAAGCAATTCGGAAGCTTCGGATGGTCAACTGCTGGGTATCCTCTCTTGGCTCTCGTCGCTTTGTGGCCGACTAACAAAATGGATCCCAATGGCTCAGCTTATGACCTGTTTCGGCCGCTCGGCCCCAGCGAGAGGGCGTATGGAAGGGTTTGTTTTAAAACAATGCCATGTCATGATTCCTTGAAACCGTTCCTGTTTTGATATCTACTTGATCGCATGATTATATATGAGCTCCTCTTTGTCCGCTTTTGGCGTGCATAGGTATAATTATATCTCGGGACCTCCTCCCATCCAGCTGCTGTTGTGTTTCGTTCTAGGTTATTTTCCCATTATTGACGAAGCTCCGAACGAGGCTTTTCCGGACGCTACCAGTATGATTTATACAAAAATGATATCGCGCTCGTCGGGCGCATTGCTTTTGGCGATTCTGCCTGTCGTCGTTGCGCATGGCGGTGGTGAAAGTATGGACATGGACATGGGAATGGGCCATGGCACCAACACAACACAACCGCCGAAAGACCAAGACTATCCCGATACTTACTTCGCGTACACTAAACATTCCGGAGTTATTTACACCCACATAGCATTAATGGCTCTATCCTGGGTTTTTATCCTACCAACTGGTAAGTTTCCAAGCTCTGTCCAGTTAGCTAGCTTTGCGCCCAGACTAAGACACGAAATTCAGCTGTCATGTTCTCGCTGGCAAACTCTCGCTTTACACTACCTGCGCAATTCATCTTCCTAGCTACAAATGCATTGGGAGTGTTACTGAGCGTAATTTACAATGCCCAGACCCCAGACCTGTATCCAAACAATGCCCACCACAAGATTGGCTGGATCGTGACATGGGTTGTTTGCGCCCAAGTTCTTGTAACTGCTATGGGCTGTATCGCAGGCGCCTTCAAGGGCAAAGGCAACAAGGCGAGCAATGAGAGACATGCGTTTCTGCCTGTTGCGGCACGCGAGGCCGATTATTCTTCGCACAATCATTGTCACCATGACAGCCCCTACCGACTTTCCAACGACAGTGGACGAGGAACGGAGCCAGCTACACCTTCGCTTCGAAGCGACTCGGTATCCACCTTTAATGGAATGGAATCACCTGTTGAGAACTCCAGAAAAGAACACGAGGAGGAAGAGGATGATGATGGTGATGGGGATTTGGAAGAGCTTTCACTATCTTCTCCAGCGCCAAAGGGAGCTTTCGCTCGTCACGCCTCCAAGATTGCTGCGTCGCGGGTATGGAAGTATCTTGATACTGGTCGCTGTGTCGTCGATCGAATTATTCTCCCCTTCGGTTTCATTGCGCTCGCGACTGGTGTAGTCACTTTTGGCCGATTCTTTGTAAGTTGCCAACAGAGACTATGATCGCGATACTGAACTAACAAACTTCCAATAGGAGGGAGAGAACATCTTCAACGGTTTGGCGCACTGGATCAAGGGCGGCGTTTTCTTCTGGCTGGGTATCTTCACCCTCGGTCGCTGGACTGGTAGCTTTGGTGAGCTCGGCTGGGCATGGAACGTTCGCCCTAGGAAGGCCCCCCAGAAGTGGCGTCCTTCCGCCGAGTTCGTTGAGAGCTTCTTGATTTTCTTCTATGGCTCGACCAACATCTTCTTGGAGCACCTTGGTGGCTGGGGAGGAGCTTGGACCGCTCAGGATATGGAACATATTTCAATCACGGTTCTGTTCATAGGTGGAGGCCTGGTAAGTCCGAAGTTCCTGTCACTCTATCGAGTATCGTAGTGAGGACGAAAGCTGACTATTAGTTCTTAAGTGCGGTATGCTCATCGAATCGACGCGCATTCGTGAGCTTCTCAACACAACAGTCGACGATGTCGAGCCCAAGAACCCGTACTCGGCCGAAGAAGCGACCCAGGCTAAGTCTCCCGATACATACGAGTTCTCACTCAACCCCTTGCCGGCTCTGGTAATAATGCTTCTTGGGCTCATGATGAGCTCCCATACGCAACATACTATGATGTCCAGCATGGTTCACAAGCAATGGGGGAATCTCCTTCTCGGAGCCTCTCTTGCCCGAGGCCTAACTTACCTACTGATGTTTCTCAAGCCACCCAAATCCGTTCTTCCATCACGACCTCCAACCGAACTTCTGGCTGCCTTTGGACTGATCTCTGGCGGGATCATCTTCATGGCTAGTGTAAGTTAAGCCTTCCTGGATAAACGGAATCAAGGAGCTAACCGGAGCCAGAGCGGCGATACTGTCGACGGAATGATACACTACGAACTCGATGTCATGTTCATGTATACCGTCACCATGGGTCTGGTTGGTCTTTTGATGGCTTGGGTAGTTATCGTCCTTGCCATCAAGGGATGGGCCGTGCGACTCGAACGACGCCGCATTTAGAACTAGATCTCTCGTACATATCCACATACATACATGCATCGTTCAAGAGGAGGAAATGAAATACTGCCGTAACCCGGCCCAAATGGGAGACGTATAAATAGATTGATTGCATTGCGCGCTTGGTGCAGCGATGATTCTGCTTTGAGATACCCTTTATGAAACAACGGCCGCAAATTGACCTAATTGCTGAATTTTATTTACTGCTTGATTGGTGTGATGTACACGTCGTGGTGCATTATGTGCAGCAGTGTTCCCCATGTCTTTCAGCCAGCGACTTTTTGTTGGCTAGATTCGAGTTGTTGGCATGCCTTGTCTCGTAAGAAATAGAGCAAAGCGCTTTCTGACAGTTTCATATATCGTGAGGGCGGAGATCTGACGTTGAATAAGGCATCGTCGTCTTCACCTAGTTGAGTGGGATGATCTGAACTGACCCTGTACAATCGTCTCACGCATCTCCTTCCTTGCCCTTAGGTTCAGCCACCACTCTCTTTTGATCCTCGGGTGAAAAAAGACCGGCTCCTTGTTGTAGAGCGTGAACAAGGAAAGGGATGGAATCGGCCTTGAAATCCTCCGCATTGCGAACCTTGTCAAGGTCCTCTGAAAGCTCCTGTGTCGCTCGTTGAAGGTAGTAAGATGTGAACTCTTGGGAGGATTGGTTTGTGGGATTGGAAGACATCTCGGTTTTGACTTTGATAGGAGAGAAATGACTGTTCCTTTTTCTTTAGGCTGATGTTGGGGGTTCGAAATATGAAGATGTTGATGTTAAGGTTAATCTGGAGTCTAAAGAAGGCAAAAGTTTGGCTAGCAGGTTTTTGACAGTGCGGGAATAGAACTCGCTGTAGTGAGCACTGTGCCTCTTTATAGGACCTATACCTACAAGCCTGGAAGGTACGCTTAAGCAATATAATAAACGTTGCAAATAAAGATTCTTGTATAGGACAATGCTTGCCAAAGATGAGGGTGATCTCAATTTCAAGGGCCAACTGGTAATTCACATCAACTGGAGAAGAGGAAAGTCACTTCTTAAGGTATCAGGGCGACTTGTTACAAGACCCAACTCGCTCTAGGCAGTTTATGGTATTTTGTATTCTATCTGTGCTTCATCATCTAAACGCATCATTCAATGAAGCCTGTTCAACTACACGCGGAACTCCATAAAATAGACCATGACCCCTCAACACCGCTAATCCGTAATATCGCCCTGCACGCCTCGTGAACATGAATCATGACATACAGCCGGGGAAGAAATCAGTGAGAAATGTACTGGAAAACAGCAGAAACCTCAGATTCTCCACATTCTTGCCTCAGCAGCAAGTCCTGAATGGGCTTCAGTCCTTCGTTGACAAAGTGGTTCCATGTGCTGGTATCACCATACAACATGGCCGGCGCCTTGATATACTGTCTGCCATCTGGTTTGCATCGCTTGCATTTGAACGTCTCGTGGGTGTCACTCTTGGTATCTGGCCGATACTGGAACAACTCACGGAGACTGTCAAGCGAGAAGTGGCGTTCAACATCTTCGGCCGAGTCCACGACACAAGAAGATAAGCTTTGCTTGTGAGACTGGCGTTGGAAGATCTTCTCCTCGATGGTACCGGTTGCGATGAAGCGGTACACGAAACAGTCCTTCTTCTGCCCATCACGCCATACACGAGCCAATGCCTGCTGATCGGCAGCCGGGTTCCAGTCAGGGTCAAACAATACAAGGCGGTTCGCACCGATGAGATTGATACCACATCCACCAGCCTTGCTGCTGAGTAGGAAGATGAACTCGTCACCTTCAGGGTCATTGAATCGGTCGACAAGCTTCTGGCGCTTGTTGACATTCATGGTACCGTCGAGTCGCAGACATCCATACTGGCGAGAACGGCAGAGTCGCTCAAAGAGATCCAGCGTCGAGGTGTAGTTGCTGATCAACACAATCTTGTCATTCGTGTCTTGGCGAATGCGAGCCAGCATACGATCCAAGACAGCCATCTTGCCCGAGTACCACGACTTGACTTCGCGATCTCGGCCACGGGCTTCTTTGGGAACATAGTCATCAGGGAAGCACTGCTCTGAGCCTGGGAGATCCTCCGCCATATTTAACAAATCTGGATGGTTACAGAGCTTCTTGAGAATGTTGATCGCTTTCAGAGGCTGGCTTCCCTTGCCTCTCAAGAGAGCCTGAATGTCGGGACTCTTGATGAAGTAGTTGTAGAGATCAAACTGGAAGGGTGCAAGATTACAGAAAACGACGTGCTCGTACTTGACAGGCAAGTACTTGGAAAGAATATCGTTTGTGCGGCGAATCAGGAACTTGTTGACAACATTGAGCAATGCCGCTGTACACTCATCGCCCTTCTTGCGATCCGCCTCTGACGCGTCGGCATCTCTGCCTCGTAAGATTGGAATTTCGTAGCGTTTGCGGAACTCCTGGCGTGTGCCGAGCAGATCAGGATTCGCAAAACTTGTGAGAGAGAAATATTCCGTAAGATCATTCTGGATGGGCGTGCCAGTGAGAATAACACGTCGTGAAACGTTGAGACTGTTGAGAGCATTGAACGTATTGCTGTCACTATTCTTGAGACGATGCCCCTCATCACAGAATAGCAAGCCAATCTTGGTGTGCTTAAGCTCTTCCACGTTTAACCGGAGAGTTTCGTAGGAAACAATAATGACTGGCCTGGTGACAGCTCGACCGCTAGCAATTGCCCACTGTCGAAGTTGGCGTGTTAACTCTTCTTTGGATGCCTTTCCATCAATGGCGAATGGGTTGATGGCATTAGCACCAAGCCATTTAGTCAGCTCGTTGGCCCAATTCTTGACCAAACTGGCAGGACAGACTACAATGGCTTTCTGAATTGTTGACTTTCCAGCATCAGGGGATTGCTTGAGAAGGGTCCACATGAGAGAAATGCATTGTAGAGTCTTTCCCAGACCCATTTCGTCAGCCATAATGCAGCCATTGGCCTTCTCGTCAATCAGACCAGTCACACAACGATACATGAACTTGACACCTTCAACCTGATGAGGACGCAGAATCTTCGCCAATTTCGGGTCAATGACAACTGGAACCCGAGGGTGTTCAGCGTCCACCTTCTTCTTGATTCCGAGGATCTCAGCGAGACTTTTGTGAACAAGTGGTGTGTCAAGTTTCCCTTCAGGAGGCTGAGTCTTGGCAGGTTCGACAGCCTTAGGGGTATCCTTCGGCTTGTCGTCGATTGTTGGATCATGAAGTACAATTGCGAATTCACCACTTGGATCGTGCAGCGGCTTGGCAACGAAAACAGCGCCCTGTCGAAGACCTAGAGTAGGAGGGGCACGATTGGGGTTGTATGCAGCACTATCCTTGTTCTTCAATGGAACGGAGAAGGCTTTGCGGAAAACAAGGCCTTTATCCTTGGCCTGGAAAACAGGGAATCGGTTGATGTCTCGAGTGGCAAGCGCAAGCCTGTCGTCGTTGGAGTATGGCTTGTCGGTGTCTACTTCGCCATCGGCACCACCATAATCGACCTTTCTTCGCTTGCGAGATGGCCGATCGACGGCCAGGCTTCTTCCAGCAGCCCCTGGACATTTAAATGGTTTATGAAGTCGGTCGATTGAAGAGGGCGTTGGCATACGCTTGCCTAGAGTTTTGTCCTTGCCAGCAAGTGGCGTTGCCACAAGAGGTGACCTAAATTGACTGTCAGAGCTTAGAATAATGGTGACAACAGTTTTCGAGACTCACGCTGCTCCCATCTTGAATGTCTTTTTGTTGCAAAGGCCTCCAAAGAGATTGTTTCGAGTTTGAAAGATCCCTTGCCACCCAACACGAATCGATGGAAGGTAAATAGGTGCCTGAGCAAGCGCGATGAGCAACTCGACGCGACGGCAGGCAGACACGTTATCACGTGAGTCGCCGCTAGCAATTCATTCCGACATGACTCCGAGACCACCGAACGTAAAGCTTGGACTGGTCGGCCTCCACTGGCTTAGGTAACATTGGAAAGAGAGGAATCAAGTTTATTATCTGGCTGGTAATGAGACCATGTGGCAAGGAATATCTTCTCCCCTTTTTCTTTCAAATATTCGTGAATACGATTCGACTCAGCCTTGCCAAAGATGATATCTGCAAGCACATTTGTTGGAGCGTCACCCAGGTATGTCACCTGCTAATCATCTACCTTTTCAGCACCTTAGCTATGCGGCTCTGATAGACCCTGGATCACTAACACATGCTTCAAAAGCGTCAACCTCTCCAGCTCCGATCAAAGCCGATCGGCCGTTGGTGGGGATATCTTTGCCGACCATCAATCCTCTGGACCGACCCCTCTTCAAGTAGCAATTGCTCAACATCGTACTGGAATTTTGACTGCAACTGTCGCTGGGCATTTTGCTCATTGGCAATATCTCACTCGGGTTTGTCGAATTAATGTTCAAGCCACTGCGAATAGAGGACCTCTTACGCGGCTCGGTCTGGCCTGGGGCCTCGTCTACCTCGGAGTCCTGAGCACTATTACTGTTGCTCAGCGGAAAGTCTCAAGAAATCCTGATCCTCTTCTCTCGCCTTCAGAGTCTAAAGAGATAGTCTCATAATGTCGGCCGACTTTTGGGCTGGTTATCTAAGTGGTGCTATTGGTATCATTATTGGAAATCCTCTCGATGTGATCAAAGTACGGCTTCAAGCACAACACACCAACCTAGTACCAAATCCGCCTTCATGTTTAATTACTACAGGGACAGCAGCGGCAGCTTCCGCCATTAACCAAGGCACGCCATTCAGTACACGATACCTCGGGTCATACACTTCTTTGGTAACTGGAACTGCAGCACCGATTCTCGGATATGGTGCTTTGAACGCCTTGCTTTTTGTCTCGTACAACCGCACCGAGGCTGCATTGAACAGCGCATTCTCAACACCTGGGAACTTGTGGAATACCTGGGTTGCCGGTGCTGTGGGCGGTCTTGCAACCTGGGTTGTTAGCACTCCTACCGAGCTTATTAAGTGCAAAGCGCAGGTGGCCCCCTCTCCGATCTCAAGCTGGGCCGTTACCAAACAGATCTGGAAAACTGAAGGTATCCGGGGGTTGTATTTTGGGGGAGCTGTGACAGCGATTCGGGACGGTGTTGGCTATGGCTTCTACTTCTGGTCCTATGAGTTAAGCACTCGTTGGTTGGCTGCCGAACACGAGGAAAACTCTCTACAACACGAAGCTGCTAAAGTTCTGGTTTGCGGAGGATTGGCTGGTGTCGCGACATGGGCTAGCATATTTCCACTCGATGTTGTCAAGACAAAAGTTCAGACTCAAACCTTACGCGGACAGACAGAAACATCACCCCTTCTGCAGCCTAACCGAGCTTCACGAACCAGACGGGCAGGGGCACTCCGAATCGCACGGGAAGCGTATAAGGAGGGAGGCTGTCGCGTGTTCTTCCGAGGATTGACTGTCTGTAGCGTTCGAGCTTTTATCGTCAATGCCGTTCAATGGGCAGTTTACGAATGGGTTATGTTTGAACTTGGACATGGAAGGAAAAAAGCTGTGGCCATCGACCCTAAGGTAGAGATGGTGCATACATAATGATATGCGTATAATGATCAGACAAACCAAGCAACCATTCTCTACTGCCGCATAACATACAGCGGAACAATCAAAGTTCCCAAGCAATTCGTCCATATTTTATGCATATCGCACCACTGTGATAGGTGGCACGAGGCTCATGGACGACCGTACTCGTCCCAGCTTGCGAGTCATCTAGGTGATGTTGATGGCAATGCGATTCCACTGAGTGACACAAGTGATATTTGATGGCCTGTAGTAACCACAAACCTCGGTCCGCAAAAGAATCACAAACATGACTCGACAACAAGAGCCATGATCATACGGCTTGGAGACATTATGCCAAGGATCAAGACAGGTACATGAGAAGACGTGGAAATTCACCCGTTGGCCACGATGAAGTCCTCTCAATAGCCAGTTAATCTAGATTCAACACCGTATCACACCAAGTTTCAGCATCTCTTCGAGGCATATTACTTGTTTTAACTATTCCATTACTCCTAAACCCTGTCGCGCAACAAAGTGACCCAGTTTCGCCCTCTTGATCTTGAATAGGGTACCCGGGCGCCTTTAATCCATGTTCATTTCCCGATTACTACTGACTAGTCTCAAGCAGTGCCCTTATCTTTATCGGCCTGATTCGTCTTGCGCCAACCTTCAAGTCCTGCCTGTTCTTTCCACTTCTGGGTATCCTCGTCATATTGCTCCAACCACTTGGCCATAGCATCACTGGCTTGTTCAACGATTTCCTTCTTAGCTTCGCGCGCATCCGCAGCATCTTTTTCGAGTCTCTTTTGCGAGACGTTTTCAGCTTGCTCATCGCGCTCTTTTCTCTTTCTCTCTCTCTCGGCTAGCCATTCTTTCCTCCCGGCAAGAAATTTGGCGCTGTGTCCCAGGCCAGCACTTTCGTGTGAGATACCCTTATGGAACCTCTCGAGAGGGGGAGCAGTGAAGAAGAGAACGCGGCCAGCACTATCATGCTGAAATGTTTCCCGCAACTCCTTTGGCATGGCGTCGTTGATGTTGTCTGGGAGTGTATAAACCTCGGGTGGCCTTGGAGGGTTGTACACATTGCCGCCTTGCATAGGCATTCCAGGTGCAGGAGGCATGGGGCTGCGAGCTACAGGCGTGGCCTGCACTTGGTTATACGCCTGGGTCATGTGATTTGCCATCGGTGTTTGTTGATGCATAGGAGGCACTGACTGCCCATAGTTAGGGGTGAATCCTGGTGCATACCCTGCCTGCGGATGTTGAGGTTGGTGTTGATATTGCACAGGCCGCACAGACACTTGAGGTTGAGAGCCCAGATGGGGTTGATGTGGAATAGGAACTGGAGTCTGGTGAATCTGTGGAGGTTGGGCTCCTGGAGTAACCGGCTGAAAGTGCGATGCCATGTGACCATTGTATGGAACAGGCGAAGGTGAAGGTCCCCCAGGATAGGGCATCGAAGGGTGTCTTGCAGAATGGTCGCCAGGCATGCCCCCAGGCACTGACAACATCGACGCACGTCGGCCAGCATCAGCGCCGGCATCCGAGAGTGGAAGCGCCGACATGGCTTGCGGCGGAGGGGTGGGTTCTGGCGGTGGTGACTCCTGAAAAGATTATTGTCAGTTGCATGCGACAAGAAAGTGCGTTAAAAGGTTGTTTGGAAAGCCTGGGGCATGAATCACGTTCAAGAATCAGGTGTTGAAGTTGAGAGGAACAAGGTGTGGGCAGGGATCATGCAGGGCGTTTGCTACAAAGAAATTCAATGGTAGCAAGCTGAAAGAGGAGATACCAAGCAAACCAGCAGACAATGAATCAGTGTTTCACTTACATTACTTTCCCGTGGACGGCGATGCACAGCTCCAACTATTGGCGGGGCATTTGGGCTTCCCCATGTTGGCTTGGGAAGTTCATCTGTCTCCTTTGCATCCTCGCGCAGCAAATGCTTGATGGGGCTTGGAATCTTCTTCATGCGCCGGGGCACGTCAAAGAGATCCATTTCATAGTCCTTCTCGCGCACCTCATCTGGGACACAACTTGCCCATGTCTTGATCTTGTTGAATGTGAATTTTTCCTCGTTATAACGCGATTCACACACGTAGACCTCCTTGTCCAGAGGAAATCCTCGAGGCCTGCCTTTGTTGAAGCGTGTCACGAACATGACGAAACACCGGTCCAAGACCTCTTCGATCTGGTGATCCCGATACTGTCCAGTTTTGACAACTTCATGCTCGAAAAAATGTTTCTCATGTCGATGCACCGTCTGCTCTGGTCGGTAGTACCAGCAGGCATTTATCCATCTATGACCATCGCGATCTTGCCAAGTTCGATAGATTTGCGCCACGGTGGGTTTGGCAAGGTCGTTGGGATTTCTGATATGAACCCAGTCACCTGCCTTGATGTTAGCAGGATATACAATACCGATGGTACATCACAACATGTTCACATGCACGTACCAACTTTCCAGGACTGCCCGTTATAATGAATCTCCGCCAATGGCAGCTTGCCATCTTCATCTCGGAAATCATCGTCAGGTTTGGCCTTCTCTTGTTCCGCCAAGAGGCTCGCCTCCTTCTGTAGCTCGATTGCAGCCTTGTAAACATCACTGTCATCTTCGTTATACCGCTTGGCATTCTCAAACATGAGATTTAGATCCTGAAGCACATGATCGATGCTTTGGTACTTCTTCCGCTTAGCCTTCTTTTTGATGTTGTCGAGAGCGATGGGATTCTGTATTGTCGTATAGTAATCGGGAACGGCTGCTTTATCTGGTAGCTTCTCGAAAGGGTGAATGAGAAGACTGCCCCCAGAATCCCTAGGCTTTCTTAAGCCCTTGAGAAGTGAAGCAATGCGGGCTTCGTTTGGTGTAAGCACACTGGGAGGTCGCCCTCTTCGTTTGTGCGAGTCGTCTTCGTAGTCTTTGTCTTGATCTTTTCGCCCAGCGCCACGTCGTCTTCGACCCCGACGTCGGCCGCCTTCGTCGTCTGAATCATCGTCATCATCATCATCATCATCATCGTCTTCCTCATCCTCATCGTCTTCCTCGTCTTCTTCATCTTCATCATCGCCCTCCGCTGGGGGCGACTCTTCCGCAGGAGGGAGCTCGCCAAGATCAGGTAATAGCGCATCACTGGCTGGAATGTGACCCTTTTCTACTAGCTTCTTGAGTTCTTCAACAAGTAGCTCCCTCAGTCGAACTGCAGCACCGAATATGGGAGCAGAGGGGCGGTTGTAGACTTGAGCGTTGTGGCAGATTTGCGCTACATCTTTAACGAACTCCGCAAACGAGCTGTATTGTTTCTTCTGTGTTTTCCCCTATAATCTTGGTCAATGATATATACATACGCTATCGAGCTTCCGCAGACCTACTCTGATGGTACTGAAAGCAATGGGCTCGGAGATGATTTCGAAATAATCGGGTAGCGTTCGTCGGTTAGGGATGCGCTGGAAGCCAGCAGCAAGCTGCTCGCCGCTATAAGCCGGTCAGTATCAATCAATGCATTTCCCAAAAATGGGGGGGAGGGTTATCGTACTCGTCCTCTATACTACATAGATAGGTTGAGAGGTTGTGTATCAAACGATACATGTCCGGGCGACCCTCGTCGTCGACCTCACCCTCTGCATCCTCTTCGCCTTCGGCATCTTCATCGCCCTCTCCGTCCATATCTACATCAGGATCGCCTTCAGCATCAACATCATCGTCCAGTGTGTCTTTCATCTCAACATCCATGCTGGCGGTTTTAGCTTCTATCGATTCGCGCACCTCTGGCGCGGTCGCCCTCCGAGAGGACATGATGAGCTCGTGAGACCACTCAAGTCCAATCGCAATCTAAGTGCAGAGTCGGGTCGCAAATGCGCGTTTTTCGCGTTCGTTATGTTAGGTATGCTGTCACACTCAATTGCTGGGAAAGTTCGCGAAATCACGACACCGCGACGACGCTGTATGGAAAGGTAGGTACGAGTACGACTGGAGAGCGCGTGCACCTCATGTGCGCGCGATGTCTTGTGCTAGAAATGGTTAGAGTGTCTGTGTATTGTGCGTTTCCAGGGGGGTCCTAATTTCTCCGCTTCCATTAACACAGGGTTGAAATGCTACTGGTGTCAGCCTTCATATCAGCCATTGATTTGTTCACTTGACTTCACTTTTATTATTTTATGTGATCAGTTTCACGCACTTGAATAGCTGTCACTTAATCACTGAGGCACTGCTCCTTATTGCTTGTTTTAAAATAGTTTGTCATTGATCAGGTGCCTTATTTTCCTGCTGCTTCTTTCCAATATCCTTGCCTTCGGAGCGCACGCACAACACCCCTCACTTACTTGCCGTCACTCATCCTCTCTTCTTCACCTTAAGCCTACGCTTCTCTAATAACATTCAGATCGAAAAAATTTCAAACTACCGACTTCATTCTGAACTCCTACTCATTTGCATCGTCATGCGAGCTCGTTACAAAGGTCCAGCCGGCACTGGCATCCTGGAGATACCCGACGAGGCTACTGTTAGAGTCCTCTTCGATGAGCTTCGGACAAAGACTGGAATGACCAACTTTGGCATAAAGTATGGCCCGCCCATGGCAATGAAGACCCTTGAAGCCAGCCAGGGCGAACAAATAGCCCGATCTCTTGGCCTCCATGGCGAGACACTTACTATTGTCCCTGAGGACAAGCCACCCGCACCCACTGAGCCAACTCAGACCGGCACTGCCCAACAACAAAATATGACATCCCGAGCAGCGAAGCGAAACGAGAGCCCCGAGGATGTGAATGTTCCATGGCCAGAACAGGGTGGTACTCTGCGTAAGCGACACTTGGTCGTTAGGAACGAGCACCAATACTGACAGGATGCAGTTTTACGAGTAATGCCTAGTGATAATAGCTGTTTATTCACGGCCTTTGGCGGTGCCCTACCAAATCAGATTCCCGCTCAAAGGTTGAGACGCATGATGGCAGATTACATTGTTGAACACCCTGAAGATTATTCGGAAGCTGTTCTAGGGAGTTCTCCTAGTCAATACTGTCGCAGCATCCAAGATCCTGATCGCTGGGGTGGTGGTATTGAACTGAGCATTTTGTCCTCCATTTTCGATATCCAGATCTGTACTTTTGACGTCCAGGTTAGTCGAAATGCTTTCGTTGCTCTTTTCATTTATTGACCATCTCCAGGCCCAAAACCTGATCGACTTTGGAGAGGATAAGCGGGACCGCTGCATCCTTGTGTACTCGGGGATTCACTATGACCGGGTCGCCTTCAGCTTGTCCGACTTTCCACACGACTCACCCACTTACCCCCCTGAGATGGACCGAACTGTTTGGCCGACAGATGATGACGAGATACTCGAGAAGACCCGAGAGCTTGTCAAGAAGCTCAACAACGCACACTACTACACTGACACTGAAGGATTACTTCTACGATGCGATGCACCTGGATGTGACTGGATCGGCAGTGGTCAGCGCGAAGGCCAGAAACATGCAGAGTTAACTGGACACGTGGATCTGAGTGAAATACAAGACGAAGGCGACAATGTGCTTCGTAAGTGCGACACACTTGGATGCGACTTCATCGGTCAGGGGGGCAAGGCTATGAGGCAGCACAGCGTAGATACTGCCCATGAGAGGTTCTCGATTATTCCCGACTGGTGACTGGGGCAGGCCCATGGCGCAATGGTGGGTTATTTTGGTTGTGCAAGTGCATTTGGCTTCTTGAACATAGTTAGCGCAAAAGACACATAGATAAGACGTTTCTCGAGACCGTTTCCACATGGCAGAGGTGAGAGCTGGAGAGTGAAAGTCGTTTAAAAGACACATGGTGAAATTGCAGACAAGATGTTTTTCACAGACAGAGCTGACTTTGAGGTATCTATTAGTACATGTCTTGTAATAACGCTGTTATGCGTTGGATGCCGCAAGACCAAATCTGACAGCGGTCGATGTTATTTCTCATTAAGACCTACCAGCCGCCCTGGCTCCTCGCAAGTTTAATTGTCCCACACTGGCGCAGTAGACGGTGGCAAGCAGGAACCCAGACGCCTTGATACCCTTTGGCCCAGCCATATTATATATATTGTGCAAGCTGTTTGCCAGAAGGAAGACTGGGTTGTTAAGTATGCTTTTTGGGAGTAAAGTTAGCCGCGGTTAAACCTTGGGCACAGCGAAAACAAGACCTTATCCCGTTACTCCGTCTTTTTCGGGAACTCAGGGTTGTGTACCGAGTCGATATTAGCCAGAGAAAGGTTCAAGAATTCATGCTTGTTTGACCAATTCTGCTGTCCCTCAGTGAATTCCTTCATCTGTTGAGGGGGAGGCGGTGGGTCAGTGATCTTGGTAATCAGATATGCGGTCGATGCTTCGGCAATGCCATAAACGAGCACACCGACAAGTGGGATCTTGACAAGGACGTAAAAGCCCAAGCCGAAGCCGAACAAAACTCCCTCACGGCTGCGGAACCAGTTTCGCTTTTGGTCCTTTGTAAAGTGAACACGGGCAAAGTATGGCTCAAGTAACTCTCGCATCAAACTCCTGGAGGAGAAGTAACTCTGAAGGAAGATAACTAGGTACTTTCGAGGCAGGAAAATGCCAGTACCAAATATGACAGAAGCCGGTCCCAATCCAACGGCGTTATTAAAGGTGTAAAAACTGGCCGCAGGCAGCACAAATCGACCAATTACTGGTGTGTACGATAGAGCAAACACCGCTAGAGAAATTCCACCTTTGCGAAGGAAGCGATAAAGAAACATGGAGACAGCTTGAGCGGTGCTCTCAGAATGGGTGCTTCCGTCAGATACACGATACATCTTGAGGTTGGGATAATACATGTCGCGAAGCTCAGAGGGTCTTTCGTCCCTATGTTTCTGGACATAGGTCATATCAACCCATTGCAACGACTGCATGAAGCTATTTGTCATAGTCAGAGTAAAGGTTTAGATTGTGCTCGATTTTTTTACTCACAGGTTATCAAGAGTTGGCACGACATAACGCATAAGAGTCATGAGAAAGAAGGGAACTTGAAGGACATATTCTGCCACGAAGTCAAGTCCACCGACGAGAGTATCATCCCATGTCACATTATCAAGAGATACAAAGAATGAGATGAACCATAACAATACTTTAACCCCGATAATCTGATTCCTGTAGTTAGTATAGTTCTCACTTCTGCTAATGTTCCCAACAAGACTTACGGGCACAGTTACAACTAGCCTAATAGCGAGGCCTGCCAGGACGGCAATGCCAGCCTGGCGATAGTGATCGGTGGTGAACAACGCTGGGTTTTGGAGTGCTCGATGAGCTAGTGGAGATTATCTTGGTTAGTGATAGACAGACAAGATGTTGTCAAAATGGTACTTACCTCCCACCAGAGTCAGCTGAACGCCACGGATTACCGTGTTAAGGTCAAAGTGAGAAAAGTCGAACTTCTCTTCAAGCTTTTCCTTTAACTTGTCTTTATCAAGCTGCTTCTTGTCGTTGGATGACATGTTGAGAGTCAATGCTACGCGTAGCTGAAGGGGTTGGGACTGAAGCTGTAGCAAACACCTGACCGGAATTGAAGCTTGTGCTAATGGGTGGGCTGTAACAGACACGGATGTGCAACACCCGCTTTGAGAAATAAGGGTCTTGTTGAGGTTGACGTGAATTTCACGTCTCAGATTTTTGAATGGGAAATAGCGGTAGTAGTGATATTCAGGAACACACGAGGTTTATGGCAAGGTTGTATGCGGACGTCGGATACAGCTTGGAATGGTGAGGTGGGTTCAGTGAGACTGTAAAGTGACGTAAGTATCCCCAATTGAAAGAAAGCTTACACCAGATTGGCGGCTGAGTTACCTAGGCACTGTACTAACTTAAACTACCCACAAGAGAAGAAGAAATCACGTGTAACTTGAGATGTGAGAACGAGGACAAGTAATGGGCATTCTACTAGAGATTGCATTGGAGGGACCGGAATCTTGTTGAAATTAAGAGACACAGCAAAACATGGCCATGTCCTAAGAGAAGGCTCTCATGACTGAGACAAGCACTCACTGCTTCGTTATGCTGTCTGCCAACCTCCACTTTAATTCAATAGCTATTGCTCCGCCACCAATTCATGGCTGGCTGGGGTAGCACAACTGCACCTAAGTGGCGTTCGCAGCTGTTTATGCAGGTCCGCCTTATATCAGACAAGGGAAAAAGAATCATAGGGACGGACATCAGACTTGTGAAGCTCATCAAAGAAAACTTGGGTGCCTAAGGTAGGTTGATGGATCTATCGGACGATGAATCTTGGTCTGAGTAAGCTATCATCGTAAGAAGCAAGTGCTCGAAACTCAAATGCCTTCTGAAACTTGAGGAGCATGGGTTGGAAGGCGCTGTGCACAAAAATGTCCCGACCTGTTGAATGCTCTGACTTGGGTATGGATGGACCTACAGCAGCTGGCGGGACGGGATCATCAGCGGGCCTGGAATGTGAACACGGACAGGATGACTAAGGCACCCCTCCAAGAATCCCCTGCCTACCTACCTAGGTACCTATCCGCTGCCGCTTCAGAACTTCGGAAATCGAGGGAGCGATTCGTATCAGCCACCTTCTTGCGACACCCAGGTCGTTCGATTGTGATAACGCCCTGTCATCCAGCCGCCAGTGGAGGAACCCCTACATGCTGTTGCCCCCCTTCAAGTGCGCATTTCCCTTCATATCTTACCTATCCTACAACTCTCCCTTGTTGGCTGGCTGGTCAGGGGATCCACGATCAACCCGTCACGACCGGCGCGACAAACTCAACACGACGATTATCAACGGCGCGCAGCCATGAACGGCTTTTTTTATCTGTCTCGTCGAGATGTTTGAGCTGCGACCAGGTTGAAGAAATCTTTGCGCTACCAACGAAAAGATAACACCGCGACATCTTTATCATGGACGACTCCAGCGATGATTTGCCCTCTCGCTGGGCTCCTAGACGAGTATCAACCACCCCGTTACCACCACGAGAATCGACAGAAACAGAGACACCCGATTCAGACTTAGTCGAAACACTCTACAGCCATCCAAATGTAAAAATCATCTCCTTTACGGCCACCGCACGAGCTTTCGCAAGGAGTTCTGGAGGACCCGCCCCAAGCAATGTTGATCCACCAGGTTCTTTATCATGGTCCTCTCAGCTCGAGAGAACCATTGCCGTCGGTAAGTAATCGAGCGAAAGTATATAAACTATTAGTCGCTAAAGACAAGAAATAGGACCCTTTCGTATATACCGAGCCCCAAGATCTGTGGCCTTCCTAAGCTGCGGTTCTGCATTACAACCCATCCTACGAAAAAGCCAGTGCTGGTGTATAGACGAAGTGAATAGCCGATTCGTCTTACAAATTCGTCGACCAAATTATTGGAGGATAGAGATCCCAGTGGATGACCCCGAAGATCAACAGCGAGCCGAAGAACTGAGAGAAGTGCTCGATAAAATTCTCCAATTTGAAAAGACCGAATGTCCCTTCAAGCGCACTTTTACCGTTGATCTGCCAGAGCAAGTCCCCGTCACAATCCTACCTTGGACGCCGCGTTCACAGCCTCTTACACCTTCTGATGAGGCAACCCCGGCGTCTTCCACTGACTCACGACGGTCATCCTTTGTTGGGAGAGCCTCTACCCCTACTCCCCTAAGCAACAGAACGCCCAAGGATCCCAGGGACATTTCGACAAGCCCGTTACCAAAAAGACCTGAGAATGCGGCATCTAATGTGGTACCCTCCAATATATCTCTATATGAGGAATATGGAATGGATCTTGACCCTCTTCACCCGATGGGTCCGGGGAACACAGGCAAAGGAGCCTTGGAGGTCGTGCCAGAACGCCCGACTGAGGTGGGCTCATCAGATCCTTTTATGTCCAGTGTACCCGACTCCTATACTTCCCAGGATGGGTCATCTGTACTTTCTTCTAGCCCTACACAAGATGAAACTTCAATGTATCAGTTGCATGAAGGGTCTGGAAATCGAGGAGGCGGCATGAAGGCTAGGCTCCGACGGCGAACCGGAAACTTCACAACAAGATCAGCCACGATGCCTCCCCACCTGATGCCAACGTCGTCTACGTCAAGGGAACCCCTTTCAAGAAGCGTATCAGAAACATTGCAAAAGCCCCCCACCCATGCGTCAGGCACCTCATCTTCTGCCGAAAAGAAGGGTAAAGGGGATTCGAGGTCTTCGCAATCCTCGCAGCATCAAGGGCCAGCACAACAACCGCGATTACTACGTAGAGATAGCGAGGAATCTTTCCATAGTGTTGAGTCATGGCATTCATCTGGCGCCCCATTTCATCCTTCGCCTCCTACATCTCAGGCAGAATCATCTGTTGAAGCAAGGAATGAACTGAATGAGTCGGATCGACTGTCAGTCGAAGGTTCCAAAAGGAACAAATCTTCTCAAAGCAGGGGTAGCTCTCCCATGCCATGTGCATGGGAGTCTGAATCTGATGATGATAGCGAGACGTCTGACGAAAGCGAATCATCGGCCGCAGATTCAGCCAGAGAACTGAAGACAGATGCCTTTCCCATAATTGACCCCGGTCCTTCGACAGCAGCAGCGCAACGACCCTTCGTCCCACGCCATCGGGCGACAACCAGTAGTATTTCTGTAAGGCGACGCGCTTTATCACCTCTACCTCCAGCGGCAAACCTTTTCACGCCTGCTTCGACCATGCAACGACAGCCGTACAGGAGTCGGTTGGAAACAGTCAAGAATCTTCCAATGGCCATCATTGCCAAAACCTATGAGATGATATTGGGCCCTCCCAGCTCTCTCATCCGTCTCATTCTCAAGGTAGCGGCCAAGATTGCTTCTGGTCAGTGGAGGGGCCTTGTGTATGGGTATGGTGAAGATGGCGAGGAAATACCAGTGCAATGGGATTACTCTGAGGGAGAATTTAGCGACTGGAGCGATGATGAGCATGATCAGCATGATCGAAGTCACAAAAGTCAAGGAAAGCGGCATAGCAGACACCGCAGCAATGCTGGTGATATGGCGACTGACAATGAGTTGCGTAGGCGACCCTCATCCTCAGATGATAGCCGAAGCTGGGGAGTTGATTGATTAATCCAGTGTGATATGCTCTCTACGTGCTATGTTGTATGACGTTGAAGGGGTGGAGAATGTTTGCATGAATGGGATGCGGCATCTCGTTATGCGGTATGCAAGACCCGAGCCAGACGTTTTGGTTGGGCGCATGGGATGGAACCAACCGGCGTTCAGTGTAGGGTTCAATATATGGATGGAGTTTTACACATTTCGCTAGGATCTATTTGGACTCAGGAGTTCGTTTGAGCGAGTCACTTTGACAATTACCCAATATTTAATTGTAGACTATAGCTATTTTTCACGAATATGATGATACTCTCCTCTACTTGCTCCATAATCTCAAGAACCAAATCATACCTAAACCATCCCTCATCCCAGGCCTCTTGCAGGGGAAGACATAACGTGCCTCAAGGCGTGCGAGGAATACGAAAAATAGGACGTGAGTCGTCGCTATTAGTTCGTACCTGATAGGCAGCAACGAATTAAACAATGCGATGAATACGCGCAATGCGAAGTAACTCAAATACCAAAAAGACGCACTTAGGCCCGCCAACTAGGAAATCGTATTCCTCGCATCCACCCACGATTGGCTGGTTTCTGTTTCTACTATCATCTGGGCTGAAAAGTGATTGCTGTCGGGCGATGATGCCGCGAAATGGCAATGATAATTGTGAAAGGGGCTGCGTCGTTAACCTTGTTGCCATGAGTGAACATATAAGTGGGAATAATCCTCTTCCATTGCGAGGGTCGCAGGCTTTGTTCCAATCAATACCCAAACACAAGTATCCAAGTACCTTACCTAACCTGCACAGTGTTCAGCATCGAAACTACCTACGAACATGTCTGATGGAAAGTACGGTAGGCTTCTCTTTTGCTAGCTGTAACTCGATTCATGCACTGAGATACTGACATCCTCGTAGTTGACGGAAGCTACTGGTTCTACGCCCCTAATAAGGGTGCCGCCATCTTCTTCTGCATCGCTTTCTGTTTTTCAGCATGTTTTCACGTATCGCAATGCATGTAAGTCAACATCAACACAACTTTATACCAAGGATGAAAGGTTTAGACGAGCAATAATAACCAATTATGTGCTGCAGACGGTACAAGTGCTGGAAACTAACACCCTTGTTCCCCTTCTGCTCTCTTCTCTTCACAACCGGCTTCGCACTTCGAGTCTATGGAGCTTTCCACTATGATAACCTCGACATATTTATCGCCAGTGTCTGTATCACCTATGCGGCGCCGTAAGTTATTCTTGTGTTCTGCCATTTTAGCTTGATGCAGCGTGTTGACCATATACAGTCCGCTACTCGAGCTGCAGAACTATCGCATCCTTGGTCGTATCTTGTATTACGTCCCGTACCACTCACCTATACATCCAGGGAGAGTCTTGACAACCTTCGGATTCATATCGGGCATAGTCGAGGCCCTTAATGGCTGGGGTGCTTCCTACTCAGCAAATCAGTCACTTACTGACCGCGAGATAGAGACAGGCCATGCTCTGATCAAGACTTCATTGCTCCTCCAGGTTGTCGTGGCAGTGTTGTTCATTACACTGGCTGTCACATTTCACCGTCGATGTGCTGTTAGTGGCATTACAAACGAGCGACTTAACAAGCCACTCTGGACTCTTTACATCAGCATGACTCTGATTCTCTCGCGAACCATATACCGCATCGTTGAATATTTCAGTGTAGCGGAGCTTCGATATGGCCCAGGCTTTGACCCAGCCACAATCAACCGTGTTGTCAGATACGAGTGGTTCTTCTACGTATTTGAAGCAGCTCTCATGCTCACCAACATTGCCATGTTCAACGTGCAACATCCCCGACGATGCCTGCCCAAAAACAACAAGATTTATCTCGCTCCCGATGGGACCACGGAGATTGAGGGACCAGGATACAGGGACCCAAGGAAGTTGTGGCAAACACTTCTTGATCCTTTCGATATCCAGGGGTTGGTTACTGGTCGTGGTCGGGAGACGGAGAAGTTCTGGGAAACGAGCGACGTACGGACAACAGAGTCAGCTAAAGTGGGGAGGGAGAACACAGAGGTCGTTTGAACGATTAGGAGAGAATGCTACTGGTCGAGGTGTCTATCTTGTTCGTAAAGAGTGCCAATAGTTCGGTGTTTACTGTTCAGTCTTAGTTAACGTTGCACAGTAATCGCGATTTTCGAGCGCTTAGACTTGAGAAATAATGATTTATCTGCAATACCTGTTTTGTACCACACACTATTGTTCTTTGGTGAACCTCCACTGGTTAGGCATAGGATGGAATCGTCTATGCAACTCTGGAGTACTGGATAGATGCTGATGCATTTGTTGATAGAACCAAGAAAGGCTGGGGGAGCATGTGGGGAACTCACCCATAAGTTACAAGCTTCGTTGTTTGTCTAGATGCTAGCCGTGGCCTGAACATGCTATGACTTGAGGTTATCAGGGGTAAATTGTATATTGAAAGCCAGCCAGCCAGCCAGCAAAGGTTTTGAAGATTCGGAAGTAAAATGGAGGCATCGATAGATCATGTGAAAGGATAGTTCATATGCATCGATCCGAACTGAATTGAACTAGCAAGACGAGGGTATGGCCAAAGGATTCAAGATTGATTAACATTAAGTTTAGACCTACTGCTGCAGCAAATTAGTTCAATGCCAACTCAAATTGCAGGATGCATCAAATATCGTCTACCCAGGCCACCATGTAGGTAGACCAAAACTGGCATTTGAAGCGACATAGCGAATCAGAGCAAAGAGCATTGGCGAGAAGGAATGGTCAAAGGCCCAGTCGGCGTCTTAGTTGAGACAATCCCTATAATCCTTTTTCGACGAAGGATCAGTACCCATCAGCAAAATGGGAACACAGCCATTCCAACCTTAGTTTTTGCAAATTATGTCTGACTCTGGATGGAAAACAGAAGAATGCCTTCTGAATCTGTATCTAAATCTGTGACACAGTCTTGCTTCTCGAAGATTACCGCGCGGTAAACCGTCTCATCTGTATGATGTTTCGCAAGCATATACATACTGGCTGGCTGAATTTCCAACTGTAACGTTGCTAGTGATGCGGTCAGTCTCACAGGGGACCCAAGAATGTTTCTAGAATGCATGCATATCCATAGTGGAGTGTTAATCCCGGCGATCCTGATTCTGTCACCCAAGCCCAGTCTTTAAGTGGCCTGCCTATGAGGTAAGGTAGAAAGTCCGAAATATAGTTCATATATCCCCGCTACTGTCACTTTGACTCGTAGTTTTTTTTTATTTTAATTTTTTCTTATTCGCATATCGGGTTCGCTAAGAAGGTTTAGATGATGGAACCAAAAATAAACCCGTGTACCTAGTAAGGATGGGTGAGCCCGTTTTGGGAATGCATGTCCTGATGCCTTCGCCACACCTTGCGGTCACTGCGCAAGCCTCAATCAGTTGTTAGCGTGGGATTGCGGGCCCCCCTTGTGCTTTGGGCCAAATGAGAAGCAACCCGCCAACTGAGCACCAACAGTTTCGGGTATGGAACATCATCATGTTTGTCTGTCCATACCTGACTAGGTACGCGACCGTGGAACCTCAGCTAAGTTGGATAAAGCCGCTTGCCCAAAGGAAACCTACTGTAACTCGCTGGGCAGATAACTTGGATGATTTATTTCGACCATCTTCACTTTGACTTTCATGGCGATTCTATATGCCAGGTGAGCTTGGGACGCTTAACCCTACATACTGGAGGCATTAACACTGTGTTTTGATAAAACGCCAAGAAACAGATCGTCGCCATCCCTGCCTTGTGTGATCCTTAGCTTCCTCCACGAGCTCCGTGCAGGGGCATTAGAGCGCCGTGAAGCCCCTCTATCGGTCCCGTATCAGACGGCGCCGAAAGTTGGAGGCGGCCATAGCCATCTCTCAGCTCAGCAAGCACAGTGAGAGCGACAGGTCAGGTGGCGAGGCAGGATGGGCTGGGCCTGAAGGACGGACAGACATTCGAGATATTCTACTAGTCCCTCCTCCTGGACTTTGGAGCTGAATCCATCCCTTAGCATTCCTTAAGCGCACCCTGGAAACTAAATCGTCCAGCAGCCCAGAACTTCGCCGTATCATTTATTCCAATACATACATACAAGGAGAGCTTCGCCTCCTTCGCTCGTCCTTCCTCTCGGCTCTGGC
The DNA here is from genome assembly GCA_013184415.1 of Fusarium concolor. NCBI lineage: Eukaryota > Fungi > Ascomycota > Sordariomycetes > Hypocreales > Nectriaceae > Fusarium > Fusarium concolor. The sequence continues at coordinate 103,233 of JABCJY010000614.1, forward strand.
ACAACAACCTTGCCTCAGATCAAGGTGCCTCGGTGTTTCTGACCACGCTAGAGGCCCAGAGGCGGAGAACAATTCTAAGCCTCCCAACTGGAGCAACGCCATATAACCAAGTTGACCAACCATCTGACATTTCTTCACGACTCATTCATTGCTTTCGACAGCTTTTCTTCTCCCTAATCCTCCCAGTTATTGTGTATTAAAACCTAGTACTTCGGTTTCGCCGACAATTCTGCTTTTATCATCTGACACCCGACATAAGATCACAACTATCGAACTTGAACACCATCATTTATCTGCGTTTACTGCCCTTGATCCATACATTGCTTCCAGCCAATCTCTTGCTGATTCCGTGTGAACCTTGTCGCCATCGCCTCTCGAATTTCGTCTCCCATCCGTTGTCACCATGGGAGACCGACCAGCTATTTATGTTCGTTTGGAAATGGGCGTCTCGTTGCCCAAAATTATGTCCAAAGACCGACACATCACGTATGTCTCAAAGAGTATGCGCGATCGAGCAAACCAATTTCCTCGCCAACTGCCTCCCCCAAACACCAACTATCTCAATGCCCCAACACAGCATCACGCTGCTTATCAACAAATACCAACTCAAGCTCAGCCGCCACAGACACATACACAGACACAGACACAGACACAATCTCAGGTCGCCTATCATGCAAACAGCCTCCCTCCCAACATTTACAGTAGAGATCCCGTCGCGGTCGGTATAGCTCACGAACCCAGGTACCAGCCGTATCGTCCCCAGCACGCGGAATACCACATCAGGGAATACTACGCGCCTACCGCCCCATCACAACAACAGCAAGGTGGATTGCAGGCTGAAGAGGTCCGGCAAAGTTCGAGGTCTGCAGAGAGAAGCTCACACGAACGTGGGAGGTCAGCACCACCCCCTTTGAACAGCAGCCCTTGGGATGTGAACCCAAATGATGCTCCAGAGGGCGGATCTCAAGGTTGGAAACCCTTGCCTGCAACACCCAATCAATTCCGACTCGGAGAGAACGATATGCCATGGGATACTTGGACTTTTCCAATGGGGTTTAATGACAACAACGAAGATGATAGCCATAACGAAGAGGGAGAGAATCGCACTCGTTCACGTGAAGCCAGCCTCCGAGCAACCTGGGGTCCTGAATTTTCAGGAGAACCATCCCTATCTGTCCAGCCTGTGCAAATGGATGATCGAGCGCGAGGGAAGGCCAAAGACATGCAATCACTGGCATCGGCATTGATGACCGTCGATAACGGTTTCGAAGACCAGTGGTGGTATCAGGGCCCTCGCCTCGTCAATTTGGATGGGACAACAGTCATGGTGCCTACAGCTGTTCCACAGTCCAGCTTTCATCCGGACCATCAGCAAAGCTCTGTAGGATGGGCTATCTCACGCGAAGAACAACAACGACAGAAGGATCAGAAACACCAACGCCAGCTGCAACAAAGACATCAAGAACAGGAGCGTCAGCGTCAGCGTCAACGTCAACGACGGCATCTATCTCTCCAAGAACATCACCTCGAGTCATTTGTCCCACCAAGCGCAACTTTCCAAACTATATCACCTCGATCGAGTATTGCGGACATTGTGTCGCCTTTGAGTGACTATCCCAGTCCGTTGTCAAGCTATGGGGGCCTACGGCGATCTTTAACTACACGATCCGATGAACTCCACATATAGTTGCCAAACAAAGGCACCATCGTATGCTCCCTGGCACAACCTAAAGCCTTTGAGTTGTTGGTGCTGTCGACCACAACCCACGGGCTATGGTCCGTCTCAGACGGGTGATGGGATGCCATGCTATGTATTCATGCCCCCAGATGATATCCATGGATGAGACCACCTCTCACGCGCATTACACCCATATTTTAGCAGTAGGGCTTTCTCCTTCAGGATGTTCTCGGAATGCTATGGCTTCAGTAAAAGTACACTAGCGCTCTAAAGGGAACGTCTAGACGCATTCGATAAAGAGACTTGGTTTACTACCACAGAAAGGTATCATTAATGTTTGAAGAGATTCGTGTGGTTAGTCTATGGTGGCATGTGGGACGCTGCGATCAATACGTGCATGGGACGGCGTTTACAAGTTTGACGTTTTAGATACCTCTTAATTTGATTAGAAAGGAAAAATACAACTGGCAGAAATGTTGGCGAAAGCTACTGATACTTGATTTTGTGACAATAGGTCTCGCCCGGCGATTATGTGTATATGAAGCCGGTCCAGGTCAAAGAACATGATAAAAATTACTGATTTTGGGCCTTGAAGTGGGGACTATTAACAAATTATTGAATGAATTATCAAGGTCAAAGGACAGAATTCGTGATGAGGAAAAGCATTATGGGCATCTCGCTTTAGGGAGACTAGCAAGATGAAAATCCCTGAGCTTCAATGTCATCATGCAGGTCGTCAAGGTGAAGCCCTCACCAGGTATTTCGGTAACTAGTACACGTAGTAGGTTTCTACCATTTTCTGTGGTTTGAAGGTTGGCTCGAATCTGGCGGGAGAAGCCGGATGCCATTGGCTGTTCGGCTAAGCCGTCGGGCATCAGGTAGTTGAATTCTTGCTTCAAACCAATCAGCAGCTGACGGAACTAATGGGAACCATTTGTTATGCCGGACATGTACCTCCTAGGTTGCTTACAGTGGCGCTACGCCGTTTTGGGGACCTCGGTGTACCTGAAGACAAACGCTTGCGTTAACTGGCTTTTTTTTTTGGTTCTCCAAAGCTTGCCGATACCTGTTTACGAGTGGAACATCGCGAATCATTGTCCGAGCTCTGTGTGTTCGTTTTTCCCTCCTGACCTACCTAAGTACTTACTCTCCACCTCCATACAAGTCTAACAACCACCCGCGATCCTCTCTGTCGCATTCTCTCCTCGACAATCCCATCCACAGTCCTTCAACATGCTCTCAAGAAGTATAGCTACCGCCGCCCGTATGGTGCCTACTCGGGCGCTGAGGCCCCGTTCGCACCCTCTCGTCATGCTTCCCTCCATGATGCAAAGCGTTCGCACCTACGCCGATTCCGTCATCAAGGTTCCCCAGATGGCCGAGTCCATTTCCGAGGGTACTCTTAAGCAGTTTTCCAAGAGCATTGGTGACTATGTTGAACAAGATGAGGAGATTGCTACCATTGAGACCGATAAGGTATGTTGTCATAGCAGATTCTAAAACCGTCATCGAGACAGCCTCGCTAACCCGTCGAAACCAGATTGACGTTGCTGTCAACGCTACCGAGTCTGGTACCATCAAGGAGTTCCTTGTTGGCGAGGAGGATACAGTTACTGTTGGCCAGGACCTTGTTCGCATTGAGCTTGGTGGCGCGCCGGCCGGCGACAAGAAGGAGGCCCCCAAGGAGGAATCCAAAGAGCAGCCCGAGAAATCCGAGTCACAATCCGAGTCAAAACCCGAACCTAAGCAAGAGTCCGCCCCTGAGCCTAAGAAAGAATCTGCTCCTGCTCCCAGCAAGCCTGAGCCTCCCCGGCAGCCCGAACAGAAGGACTCCAAGGCCGAGTCTGCCGCTTCCAGCGGTCCCTCCATGGGCAACCGAGAAGAGCGCCGTGTAAGTTTTTGCGCACTGTAATGGGGGTTGTTTCAAGTCCAGATCGTGAGTACTAACCTTCTAATCAGGTCAAGATGAACCGTATGCGTCTCCGAATTGCCGAGCGTCTCAAGCAGTCCCAAAACACCGCTGCGTCCCTCACAACCTTCAACGAGGTCGACATGTCCAACATCATGGAGTTCCGCAAGCTCTACAAGGAGGATGTCCTCAAGAAGACTGGCGTCAAGCTTGGCTTCATGAGCGCTTTCTCCCGAGCCTGCGTTCTTGCCATGCGTGATCTTCCTGCCGTCAATGCTTCTATCGAGGGGCCCAACGGCGGTGACACCATTGTCTACCGTGACTACGTCGATATCAGTGTGGCTGTTGCTACTGAAAAGGGTCTTGTCACGCCCGTTGTCCGAAATGTCGAGTCTATGGACATGATTGGCATTGAACAATCTATTGCCGATATGGGCAAGAAGGTATATCTCTGTTCTCGCCCGCGTAGGAAAGATTACAAACACTGACTGTCGTGTTGCAGGCTCGTGACAACAAGCTGACTATCGAGGATATGGCTGGTGGCACTTTCACTATCAGCAACGGTGGTGTTTTCGGTTCCCTTATGGGTACTCCCATCATCAACCTCCCCCAGAGCGCTGTTCTTGGTCTCCACGCCATCAAGGAGCGCCCTGTCGCTGTCAACGGCAAGATTGAGATTCGACCTATGATGTACCTTGCGCTCACCTACGATCACCGTCTATTGGATGGTCGGGAGGCTGTGCAATTCCTCGTTAAGGTAAAGGAATACATTGAGGATCCCCGAAGGATGCTCCTGTAAGAGACATAGCTCAATGTCGAGCTATTTAATACCCTATAGCATAAAGTCAATAGTCTTATCGAAGCGATTCGGGGCGCCTTGGCTATTGTCTATTGTATACTAAACGATGGGAAGATATCGGGCGTGTCGATCTCTTTTGCCGTGTTCATAAAACAGAGGTTTTATTGAGACTTCCGTTGCTTGCATGCTGTATACTTATTGCAACCCACTTTTGATGTTAGCTTGCATTAAGCAACCATTGTATGTGACTCAGTTCTTCACCTGCAAACAAAGTAGCTACAGTCCGGTCAAGCTTGTATCAGACAGCAAGAACACAACAACCCCTATGAGCGGTTTTTTCGTCATTGATATCCAGAGTGATCTTGCGTGCGATCCCAAGACTCAGATTCCATATGCTAAACGGAAACGCCACGCTGGGGAACAGATTTTTAGTACTGCTCGCGGTATTGTGTCTCTTTCAAAGCCAACTATTATATTTATGCAATATGGAGAACTGCCTGAAAGTGGTTTTACTATAAAGGGCAGGGAAGCATTAACGTCGGCCATCCTACAACCAGTCACCCCTACAACCAGCCACTATTCTATAATACTAAAGAGTTAGCTGTAATAATAATAACTATAATTAAATAATCCTATTTAAAGGTATTATTAAACCCGCAACAGTTAAAATAGCACTGCAAAACCTGAT